>WEIS01095782.1:2848-18921 GCA_013389965.1 Todus mexicanus
TGCCCTGACCCCAAACCGTGACACTGGGGCAGGTCCCATCAGAACAGCAGCAGTGCAGTGCAGACTGACTGCATGTAGAGCAGCATGCTGGAATTGCAGTTCTGTGATATGAAGCTGGGAGCGAAATGCTGGGAGCCACCTCATGCTGCGTGGAAGCAAAAGATTCTTCTTTCCCTTGGGAAGAAGGTGCCCTTTTAGAGCCAGATGGGCCCGGTCCTCCCGCTCACTCATAAATCCCTACAATTAGTAGGATTAAACTTGGAAAAAGCAGCCTGTGTTACCCCAATATGACATTAGATGTCACCCATGCACTGCATTTACTGCCTGTCCCCCTCTCCTGGTCCCCTCATGGGAAAGTCATGCCTAGCCCGTTCCACCTCACACCTGAGGACTGGTGGTTCAGGTTGGGGGCATCTCAGGAGGTCACAACACCCAGGTACATGGAGATGTTCTCAGTGCCAGGAGAAAAAGCCCACAGCCCAGGATCTGATACCTCAGCCTGGAAGAGCTGGGATAGGACAAGAGTATCCACATCCCAGTGGCCTTTCAGGACAAGGGTAGGTACTTGGCTGTAACCCAGCAGACCCAGGACTCACAAGATGGTCTGAAATGCAAATGTTTAACGCTGTGCACAGTCCATGACCGATGCCAGCTAGCACTGCTCATGCCTGGGCCTGGGCACCCTATGGGGAGGCTGAACGATGTGGAGATGGGTCCCCACTGGGCTGCACCCTTAATTCAGCAAGGAAAGTGTAGAATTGTATGGATTTTAGACATCATGTGCCACATGTCCATGGCCAGGGAATGTGTCCTCGGAGAGGACTGCAGCCAGAGGTTACACAGAGGTGCTTGGACCACTCCCATTTTGTAAGGCAACTCCCCCACCCATGTTCCCCTGACTGAAGGCCTCCTTCACATGACCTCTCCTCCAAGGGCTGCTTTTGCCCTCCCACTCCCTTGTAAAAGGAGCAGAGGCAAAGCTCTTGGACAGTGGCCACCAGGCTGCAAAGAAAGCTGGGATGGAGCCAGCTGAGCAGCTCCACACTGGGAACCACCCCTGGTGTCATTTGGGTGCTGTCCCAGCCCTACATCAAGTGGGGTAGGATCTTTCTCAGGAGTGATCGGGCCCAACAGGAGGAATCTCGGCATCCTCAAGTCTCGCCGATGGGTAAAGGAGGCCAACCTCATTAAAGCCCATGGAAATCCCCTTCCACATTCCAGCTCGTGGTGTTTCCTCTCTTCTGAAGGCGTGCGGCGATGGCAGGCAGGGGGAGGCACTTTGGGGAACATGTTTACAGAGCTCCTGCCAAACCACAGGAAGTCCCAGCTCCTGGGGATGAAGAATGGGAGGAGGAGGAGGCAGATGAGGCCAAGGCTCTGTCAACTCCTCTCCACCACCACCGGCAAACAAAAGCCAGAGCACAGCGCCGCTGTTATGCTGAGCCATGTCAGATGCAGGAGGGGCAGGACCCTTCTCCCCTTGCTCTTTTGTCTCAGCGATATTTTCACCTGCTGAGCAGGTGAAATCCACCAGCAAAGGGAGAGAAAAGCACCTGGGAAATATGTTGCTCTTCTGCACAGGTGTAGTATTAAACACACTATGGTTGACACCAGATTTTCTGGCTCTGGCAACTGAGGATAGACTTGTGTAAATATGACCCATTGGCTCTCAGTGCAGAAAGCTGATAGCAAACTGTCTTAAAATTGATTTGTGCTGATTCCTAAAAACTATTCATTTGTTGTGTTCCTATTTACACATCTGAGGACTGTCATCTTGTACAGTCCTCTTGGGTGTCTCAAGGGCCGGCAGCAGACCAGCCCAAGCATCTAAAGAGTGCCATTGCTACCACTCCCAGTCCCAAGATGCCACTTGCCTAGTGAGGCTATCAAAGTCTTGGGTAACAGCTTGAAGATGCTCTTCCTTGATCAAAAAGCGTTGGACAGTGGCCACCAGGCTGCAAAAAAAGCTAAAACATATCTCATAGAATGGTAAAAAGCCCTTGAGAGGGGGCATCTTGGGGGACTCTCCTATGCTGAAACCACCTGAGCAGGATTCAGGCAGCAGGTCCTTGGCACAGTAAGAATTTCATATTCCTCTTCGTTTCATGAAGGACAACAGCCTTACAGCAGCCACGAGTTGTTTCAGAGGGCAAGACCTCGCACTTGCAGCCCTGGGTGGCCTTGGTTGCATTGCTGGTGAAGACCGTGGACTCATAAGTATTTAAAGAGGACTACTCATCATTCACCAGAGTGACTCAGTACGGCTGCTCCCTGTCCCCACCATCTCACTTATTCAATGAGGACAGACAGTCCACATCCTGATTTATCTCTTTGCATCTGTGGGGGCACAGACAGGCAGGAAAACAAACCACCTACCGAAACATTGCCTCATATGATTCAAGCCATTCCGAACTGCAAATTAATTCATAACAGACTGGATTTAAGACCCAAAGGAAAATATAAGTTCATTTACTGGGCATGCTGTTTTAGAATGAATAATATAGTTCTGCTTTAAGAGCCATTAAACAGCCAGATTCAATAAAAGTAAAGAGCAAAGTTCCCCGAAGCTTTCAGCTGACGATGAATATCATCTTGAACACAGGCAGGAATAGAAGTTCTTGTAGTCTATATAATTAGTACTTCTCTCCACCCCTGTTTGGTAACCGTTTTATCAAATCGCAGATGCCCATACTGAGTCAAGTGTTGCCGGAACACCTTGCAGTCAAAATCTTTGTGCAGGCTCTTGTATCCTGCAGTGTTCATTATCATTAATTAAGTGTGTACCATTCCAGCTCCCAGAAGAATGTCCTCTTCTATTAACTAAGCTATCTTTAAACTCAGGAGAATTCAGCATACATCTTTAATACAAATTCAACAGACAGTATTGACATTTCTTGTTGGTTTACAGCAGCCTTTTACATCACAAACACCATTGTGATGACCCAGGGAGATTACGCTTCTCCTCTTCAAGCTAAAAACCCCAATTCTTTAAATGTTTGCTCCCAGGTCACGTTTTACAAGTCTTTCTATCATGCTATTCTAGACTTAGATTCAGAAATACACTGACCCACTCCTGAGTAGTAAACATCGAATTTCAGGCTAGTCTGTATGCTTGTTTACACCTCCCAATACGCTCTTTGCGTATCTCACCCAGAAGAGGGTGGATTTCCTGACTCATATTCCCTGGTAACCCATTGCCCAAACCGGTTGTTCCCCATTCTGTATTTGTGCAGCTGGATGTTCCTGCCTTATTCTACTCCATGCATCTCTCGAATGAATCTCATCCTACTCTTGAAAGGCCGTTCCTCCACCAAGCCGAGGCCATGCTTCACCCCAGTTTTATCCTCCAATGACATTCTCAGTCTCACTCTGCACGTCCCGTAGATCAAATAATCCTCCTCTGTATTCATTCATCCACCCTGCAGACCCATGCTTATCACTGCCTTCCTGTCTTGGAAGTCACGTTAACAAGTATCTGAGTCATGTAATTTAGCTGTTTGAGGAACAGATCAGTGATGAAAGCCTTGCTGGTGCCAAGGCACAAGGCAGCTACTGCATGTCCCATTTCCAGAAACACTCTTGCCAAGAGAATTTGATTGATCTGAAAGTTTCTTCTTGACCACTGCCTAATGACTGCTACCCATCTCCTTGGTACCCTTCATGTGCTTGTGAAATGGGCATTTGATTGCCTCTCCTTTGCTTGATCTTTGCAAGACTAGATGTTTCCTACCATATTTCCATCATTGGCTCTGTTAATCCCATTTTAGTGTACAGACACCATACATCCTATCTTAATGGGACTCTGCCTCATCATCCCTGATCCTCAGCATGAAACAGTCCCATTACAGGTCATTAAAAGAACCCTCTCCAAAAACATATCTGCTAAACATTCCCGCTGCCTTCAGTGAGCATTGAGGTCATTCCTAACCCTAGTCCATCAGACCCTAAGACAACATTTAATTTTAAGCACACACGTAACGTGTCACCAGCTTCCCTACAGGTCCGCACAGCTTTGGCTCTGGTTCATAACGTCATCAAGCCTAAATGTCTCCATCCGTGGATTCAAAAATAGCTGGTGATGCTTATCTGTTCCAGGGAGCACCTGTGAAATGGATTCACATATGATTAAGGCCTTCCAAGTCTCAAAGGAAAAACACGAGAGCCAAATCCTGCTCTCACGCTTAGGACTGTCGGTCAGCCCACAATGACTGCAGTTGCTACTACCTGGGCAGGCTTGAGGCTCTCAGATGTGATGGGTCATGAAAACTGACAGCAAAGCATCCTCCTGGTTTGTTCCTCGCTACGATTCTCTTTGAAAAATTTCCCCAACAATTAAAAAGTTAAAGAATAAGGAACAGGGATGAAGCTAAGTGAATGACAATGGACATTGTCTGCTCCCCCAGGATCACCCAGTCCCAGTGGTTAGCACCTGATCAATCTGGCAGCATGATGTACAAAAAGCAGTTTTTAAGATGGTTAATGCAAGTTGGATGAGGACTGCCAGAAGTCTCCTTTCTAACCCAAAGAAACTTCCATCGTTCCTTGCAAGGTCAGCCCCTAGGAGGGAAAATGCAGTGGCAACAGGTAAAGGTGCTCTATCTGCATTTCAATCAACTTGGGCTCATCTTGTTGGAGAAACAGGAGCCCAGGTTTTCTTCAGCACTTCCTGGTCAAGTCCATACACTTGTCCTTCTGGAAGGGCAACCATTCCCACAAAGCCTGGGCTGAGGAGTGAGGAGGAAACACAACTACAATGAAAAATAAGCTGAGGGTGCCACTAGTCTCCATCTGGCAGCACCTCACGGGGTTTATGTGTGCAAGCTGCTTTGGACCTGGTGATGCGACTGAGACCTGTGCTAAGGTGGCCTCAGGGGACTTTCAAACATGTTTGACTGAAGCACCTACATTAAAAGCCAGCTCCCCAGGGTCTTTATACAACCAAAGAAAAGGCAGAGCATTGCTCCTGGAGCTTCTTTAGGGATCTGTAAGAAAGCAAATATAAATCCCAGCCCCTCTGTTGTTTCTTTTGTGGTGTTTGTTTTTTTTTTCTCTACTGCTTTAGGGGCAAGTTGCTCAGGGACGACAGGGAGGAATCAGAGCTTGTATTTCTCCCACTGCTCAGCTGAGACCTGCTTCAGGCTGCTCAGCTCTCCTGAAAAGTGAGATAAAATTCATCCCAAAGCCTCAGTGCTAGAAAATGGAAATGGCCTGATGCAAACAGCAGGACAAACAAGCCAGCCCACGCCAGCCCACTCTCAGTCAGCCTTCCCTCTGAAACGAAAAGCGAAGCAACTCCCGGCGGTCTCTCCCACTCCAAGCATGGCTTTGCAATTATAAATTATCCCAAGATTATCTCTGTCCCCAGCACGGCTGTATTCACCCAGCCTGTGTTTGCTGGGGATTAATTGCTGCTGCATCGGCTGCACTGCGGAATAAAAGCTGGGGACGCAGCAAACTCCTAATTGCCACCATCAATCAGTGGCAGCCAAGGGGCGATAAATTTAAAGCCAAATATGTGAGGAAACACTTCTTGGTTTAACGTAGTCTGCAATTAAGCAGCACAGGCTGCTGCTGGGAAGGGAATCAAGACAAATGGGAAGAGGTATCCAGAAGGTCTGAGCAAGAACGGTGATTAAGGATGCACTGGGTGAGATAACAATGCCCAGAGCTGACCATCCTGGCATCACCAGGCACCATTCAAGGGTCAGCAGGTGCTTCTTGGTCTTACCATGTCTTTACATGATGTTTGACAGTGCCTGGGTGCAGCATCTTATCCCCTACACCCTCCACTCTCACAAAGGCTGGAAGCCTCATCTGCACAGCTGCACTGGTACCATCTTCTAGGACTTTGCATTCAAAAGAGCTGCTCCAGGACAGTCGTCTCATCCAGCCTTCTTCCCTGATGAATCACACACCTCATGTGGAGAAATGTGGAGATATCTGAGGAGAGAAAAGATACCTGGAAGTCTGGTGCCATTGCCTGTTTGAGCACAGAGCACTAGACTCTTGATTTCCATCTCAAAGTCTCTGGTTATCTCCTGAATATCCTGCCTGAATGTGAAGAAAGGAGGAGCTTCATCTCCACCAGAAACATCTCTGGCTTGCAGAAGTCACCTGCAGCCTCAACATCTTCATCTGTGGTGGGAACAAGCAGCAAATACACTGCTCCTCACAGAATCCGGGCTGAAGCAGAGTAAAGCCAAGACCCATGGGACTGCAGGAAGGTCCTGGACACCAAAACTGCTGTCACTTTGGTGCTGAGGGACTTCCAGGCACATGGAAATGTGGTGAGAGCGCCAGATGAAACACCAGAAGCTCCATGGCCTTGAGTGGGACTGGGCTGGAAATCTGTCAAGCTTTCTCATGAGATTTCCTCTCTCCCTCCTGGTTCTGTTTGGGCTGGAAACACTATGAGAATAACTTTCCTCCTTGCATTTCAGCAGTTTTGCTTCCGGGCCTGGGCTAAACAAGGAAGTGCAGAGGCGTGGGAACAGAGGGGAGACGCAAACACACGAGAGCACAGCCTGAACTGCTCCAAATCTCTACGTGAGACTAACTGCCTCTGTCAAGGCAATTCTCCTGCTAGCTTAACTCCTCTGACTGGGATGACACCTTCAGGTGGAGATGGTTATCTCAGCCTTCCCTGTGGGCTAGATCCTGCTCTCCCTTAGACAGCAAAGCAAGCCCAGCAATAGCCACTCCAATTTTACTGCTGTGAGGCAAGAACATTTGGAGCAGGATCTCAATGCCTTTTAAAGACACATCATCTAGCCCACACCTTGTTACAGAGCCCAAAACTCCGGAAAGCCTTGGTCCTTTTGCTGCCTACTGCAAGATATGGTAAAAAGGCTTGACTTCTGCATGCACTCAGCATCTCAGCGCCTTGAGAATAGTGTATTTCAGGTAACTGAAGTCAAACTGATTGTGTGGAGTACCACAACCCATCAGCATTTCAGTTCAGGTTGACCCATTTCTCCAGTATCCAGATTTCTTCACTGCTGCATGCCTTCTGCACCCACTGGCAAAACAAGGTGTGCCCACACGAGCACGTATGGCATGTAAGGATGAATAATGCTCCTCTCATCCCATGTGTATTTCAAGATAAAGTTCAGGCATCACCACAGGCTAATGCACCACCTAACGTCTGTTTAGACCAAACATTGTGTATCTCAAAGCTACAAAGAATGAGGAAATGGAAAGGAGTTTTTGCCATCCCAACCAGCTTGCGATTTAAGGCATGGCCTCTTCCCATAAGTCTCCACCAGCTTGGCATGGAAATCCCCTTGGGATTATGAGGATCTATTCAGTAGCTCAAAAGTTAATTGGAGCAAAACCAGAGCCATAAGCAGAAAGGAGGGGACAATTTCTATCAGCAGGGCCACAGAGATACTGAGCACATCCCTCTGGAGCACTCATCATTATTTAATTACTGCTGTACTAATAGCTAGTATGATTTAAGGTATTTGAGGTCCCTTAGGCTTGTAGAAGAAGGAAGCCTTTCATGGTTTTTAAGGAACCCCAAACAGGAGATGGGTGTAGCCGCCTCCTAGCCCAGCAGGTCCTGCCTCTCAGCACTGAGTATTTAAGGCAAATGACTGCACTTACTTGGCTACGTGACTTCTGGGCAAGAGCTGGCCCAGACCACAGGCAGAGAAATTCAGGTGCACCTCAAGGACCTGCAGACAGCATTGTTGCTAACTAAGAGAGACTACACAGGCCACTTCCAAGTCCATCTGAAAATCTGGCGGCATCCGTATACTGCTCAGCACCGAGGGATCTCCATCCTATCAGAGGCTTCTCACTGCGCAGGTTCCATCTGAATTTGAGCCCATCACTCAGGGTTGCAAAGTCATCTCCCCTTCCTGGACAGCGCTACCTACCGCTTCCACCACCTAACCAGGTTCTGTTGTCTTCTCTACAGCAAGCACCATCGTGTACCTGCTCTGTACACATGTCAACTGCACAGCTTGAACTGCAACCCCAGAGGCGTGTGCACAGCTTCTCCATGTCCTTAGCTCAGAGAGAGAGAAGCACAGCCCTGAGCGGTGTCATCCTCTCCCTGTCAGAAGAAGCAAGAGAGGTAGAGAATCACCCAAGAGCTATCCTGTGATTCTGGCCCCTGCCAGCTCTCTCCAGTCTGCCCTGCCCAAGGCACTTTTCCCTGTCACAGTCTGGCACGTCTATTTTAGATCTCAAATGCAGACGATTGCCACATATCTCAGGCAACAGATTCCCACCGGGGAAGCCGGGTCCTAGCACAGTGTGGCGTCAATGACATGCCCTTGAGGTTCAGAGGAGGAGGACCTGACTGCTTTTAAATCCTGCTTCCCAGCTGGTGATTTCTAGGGATAACCTAGCCAGGGAATTTGAGAGAAAAACTTTAAAAGAACTTCTAGTAATGTGCTGTGAGAATAAAATCCCCAGCCTTGCAGCTCACAGGGAGGCAACGCTGCTCATTGCACAATAAACCATGTGAACCGCTGGACACCGACCCAAGGCATCACAAAACAAGCAGGAGAGTCTCTTTGTCCTTCTAGCAAAATCACCTCTCTCTCTGATTGGCGTTAGAAACCTGCCTATGACCTCCTGTGTTGGGGTAGATTACACGGTGCCCCCAATTCCCCCTTTCAGCCCCATTTTCCATGGTTCTAGGGTTTTCTTGTGTTATCTCGTGCTAGGTGCTTTTCATCTTCAAAATGACTCATGTTCACATGTTCATGCCCATCACATTCCTCTCCTTGCTCTTATCCCAGGCATTCTTTCCCAGCCAGCATGAGCCCTCAGCCTGTTATTGATCTCTCAGCATTGCAGTCTTGAGCTTTTCAGCCTCTGCCTGTGACTTAACCCATTAGCACTTTCATTAATTCAAAGATGTCTTGGAGAAGAGAAGATTCAGCAGCCTGGAAGCACAAGGTAAGGCCAAATGATTGCTCCCCTAGAAGACAAGCACATGCTCAGTGACCATCTAGATGTTACTTTGTATAGTGCTGCCACTGAAAGCTGAGAAATGAATCAACAGGACCGTGCTGCACTTCTACACTGGCAGGAAAAAGAGGCAGGCGTGAAGCTAAGTCATGAAATCGGAGCTGAATTAGTCAGCGTGGTCAGCTTGTCATCACGTCGTGCAACTCACCACCTGAGTCACGGGAGTGGAATTCATCTCACTTAAATTTAGACACCTAAAATGTAGAATTTTATGTTTGGCCACGTAGCTTCAGCTGCTTGTGCAGTTTATGATTCATTTGACCTCTCTCGGATGCTATTGTAGATTGAATCACACTCCGGTTCTTCCTATTTCTCTGCATCGGCAATAAAGGGAGCCGACAGTGACTAGTTCATCTGAAGCCAGACATCGCAATTTTGCATGCCGAAATAAGACCAAAGGAATCCCACTCCGGGTATTGTCATTTCATCCTAATTGAAGGGCTTAAAACTTTCAAAGCAGAAGGACAATGACAGCTGAGTTTGTGGTGGCGCTTTTCATGCCAACATTCAGAGACCATTTCTCCCCTGCCAGCTTGCTCAGCTTAATTCATGGGAATGTCTAGAAATGGGAACCCCTGGAGCACAGCAAAAAAACATAAGCCAGGCTCTGGCGTTTGTGTGAGCAACCAGTTCTTAATTATTTGACTAATACTAGCATTGTACAGCAACCACATGCACCAAGGGGTCTGCTGAGGTTTCTTTGTCAAGAAGACCCACATACAAACCTCCACGTGGAAGGTGGGTCTAGTGCTCCTGCAGTTTCAGGTGCAAGAGCACAATGCCGAACTACAACTATTTTCAGAGTGTTTGAGGAGTTTATAAGGTATAATGAATCTGTCCTTAAACATCAATTGAGTCAGGAAGGATCAGAGAGCCAGGAAAAGTGAGCTAATGCTGGTCAACTAGGAGATGTATCACAGACATGGTGCAAACTCTCGCATGTTCTGGAAAGGGTAAGAGCATGCTGGCAGCAGGATTGATGGAGGGAACCACAGCAGTGGGGTTTTCTGCATGGTAAGAACACAGTTACCCTGGGAGAAGGCTACAAAGAGGCTCTCTGAGCCATGAAGTCAAAATTGTTCATAGGCCCCTGGAAGCTGGATACCTGGGGAACTGGGGCTGTCCCTTTCATTAGGAGATAGGTCAAATACGAATAGAAATTAGAATCATTTCAGCTCCCCACTCCCAGAAATATTGCTAGCGGAGGTCTCTGAGGCTGAACAGAGCCAGGAGGGAAGGAAATGTCTTGGGCTGTGCCCATGGGCTGCACTCAGACCCATGGGGCTACAGCAGGGCCAGGAGGAGAGCACTGGGGAAGGAAGTCTTACAGCAAGGTCGGACGGCAGCTGTCTCCAGGAATGAATCCAGGAGCAGTGTCCTCCTGGGATGGACCAGGAGGATCTTGTGTTGACTGACTGCCCTTCCTGAGTTTGGGAGGAAATTAATCTCCCACCGTGGGCTTCGGTTTATTTTTACATTGCAAGTTAGCCCGAAGGGAAAAAAAAAAAAAATCATAAAAAAATTTCTATTCCCTAAAAGGAATCACAAATTTCACAGCAACCTAAGGAGATTAGTCAAATCCCTGTGACCGTCAGCAGTTTCACTTAGGTCAAAGCCTGGCATAACTCAATCTCTGTGAGAAGAGAGGACAGGAGCAGCCTGGATTGCCCAGCTCTGCAGCCAGACCAGTCTCTCCAAGAGGGATCTTCTACAATATCTGGAGAGAAATATCCTTTCTGCAGCCCTCCAGTAGAGATCCGAACAATCCAACTGGCCTGCAGCGCAGACAGCAAAAGGGAGCGTTATCTCTTGCAGATACCACAGTGAGACCTTCCAAGCTGGGAAGCAGAAGGAGGACCAATTTCCCAGGCTAGGAGACATCAAAGGCTGTGTGAAACCTTCTGAAAATGCTCACCCTGAATTTCTCATGCATGAGTGGGCATATGGGATAACTCTCCATAGGGTCAGGGAAACGTAGAAAGTGGAGCAGTCGGGTTCTGATTAGCCTCTTGCTCGGGGCGGGGAGAAAATGAAGAGAATTTAGCACAAAACCTAAAAATAAATCCGCCACCCGTAGGTTTGGTTTTGCGCAAAAGTTGGCCTGAGTTAGGTAACCTAGGGCCCTTTTTGGATAAAATCTTTTCCATCCCCCGGCAAACATGTCTGTGTTAATGGGCTCACAGAGCCATCAGCCTTTCAAGCTGTGCATCAAATTTCATCCAGGGGATCAGCAATGCGGAGGAGCCACAGCACTGCTGCTGCTGCAGTGCGCTCTTTAAGCAGAGAGGTGTTGAAGAAGGAAATCGAGGCCAATCTTTCGCATTACTCCAAGGAGAAAGAGGGCTTTCAGCTCATAGTCCAGAGTTTGAAAAAAAAATCTGCCTCCCTCTCGGTGAGAGGAAGGAGCTTCTTGAGAGAAACCCAACAGAAAGTCTCCTGCTCGGTCATGTGCAAACACAGTATTGCTTTATCATGAAGCAAAATAAGATGGGCAAGTTCATGTTGCCTGTCCTCCACTGCAGAGAGGGAGGAGACTTCTGCAATTGTTTACCTTTCCCTGATAAAGGGAAGTTTTTAGAAGAAACTACCTTTTTTTTGCAATCCTTAACTCTTCTCACAGGAAAGCTTGTAATCTTTTTGTGGCTCCTCTGCTGGTTGAACTCTTTCAGTGGTACCTGCCCTGAGATTTTCAAAATTAGGAGGCAGGAACTGGGAAATCCTTACAGCGATTTAGAAACTGAAATATGGGGTTTTTTTAAAAAAAGCAAACAGCAAAAGACACTCCAACCACAGGGACTTTCGAGTTGCTTCTGGTCTTGAGCTTTTTTTGGTCCAGAGTAGAAAAGTCCCGTTGTGGTGTTTCCAGGTACCATCGCACCTGCTTTTCTATCTGGTGTTTCTTTTCCTGTGTTAAGTAAGAGCTCTTTGAAGCAGAAAGGATCTTACTGTCCCGCAAGCATGTAGCATCTAGCGGAAGGCGTTCTTCAGGCAGGATGCACCCTCCTGGGCAACAGGGAGAATGAAGGCAAATCATCCCGATCAGTCGTTCTACCTACGAAATACATAATTTGAGCAAAAATATTTGAGGAGAAGGCAAGCTAGGAGATGGGATCAGGGATGGCACCATTGTCCACCACAATTGCCAGAATTTTCTGTCTTTGATATTTGCTACTGACTCAGTGAGAGCTTTCATGTGGGGGGGAAAGGAACAATAAAGATGATTCTCATGTTGCTGATGGACACAGGAAAGGACACGCAGGTCCAATTTTTAATAGTTGACATTGTGGAAGCTATTAAAGGCTATCAGGGTGGGAGAGTTGGGCTTGTTCAGCCTGGAGAAGAGAAGGCTCCTGGGAGACTCTCTTGGGGCCTTTCAGGACTCCAAGGGGCCTGTCAGAAAGATGGGGACAGACTTTGGAGCAGGGCCTGTTGGGCCAGGACAACGGGGAATGGCTTGAAATTTAAAGAGAGAGATTTAGACTGGAGGGAAAGGAGAAATTGTTGACGTTGAGGGTGTTGAGATCCTGGACCAGGTTGTCCTGAGAAGTGGTTGCTGCCCCACCCCTGTCCCCATTGCAGGTAAGGTTGTTGGGGGCTCTGAGCAACCTGGTCTAGTTGCAGATGTCCCTGCTACCTGCGGGGGGGTGGACTAGATGACCTTGAAGGGTCCCTTCCAATCCAAACCATTCTGTGATTCTATGAAGCCCCTGAAAGGCCTCTGTTATTCCTCTGACACCAAGGCAACAAAAAGCATGAGTTGGGCTTTGCATCAAGTGGGTTCAGGCTGGGCAGAGGTAACATGGCCCTTCACTCCTGATGACTTCACCAATCTGACATATGTTCTCCTGCATTTCCCCACCCTCCAACCCTTAACAATCTGGAAACACAGTTTCCCTAAGCCACTAACTGTGTTTCCCCTACATACATTTCAGGGTAACATTTTCCAGACCCCTTTGCAAGAGCTAAAGCTGGATGAATTTTTTTCAGCACAGTTTTATCAGAAGCTCCCTGCTCTTACCTGGCCCCTCCGCGTCTGCCTCCCGAGTCCTTCAGCAATCCTCAACTCCTCTTGACTTCGCCTTTTTGTGGTGTTTGTTTCTTTGCCCTTCTTAAATAAACCATTGGCAGTTACTATGGCAACACGCCTCAATTCTTTCTCCCTCCTCCCTAAAAGTCTATTTCTATTTAACAAGCTTTTAAAAAAGGCTCTATTTATACTTTCTTTTGTTATCCTGCCCCTGCTCCCTTGCAGCCAGACAAGGGCAGGCGTGGAGCAGTGCATGCACTAGCCCGTGTTACTAATAATGGCCATCCATAAACACAAGAGCAAGCCGTGGGGATCAAAGCTGTGACCTTCATCAGGAGATGCTCTGCTTCTAAGACGAACAAAAAGGAAACCTGAGACACTCCACGCCGCGTGCTCTGGCGGAAAGCGCGGATAGCCAGGGCCATCCCCACCTCCCCACTTCTCCAGCAGCGTGCTGAGAGGCTCCAAATCCCCAGAAACAGCCATCATGTGAAAATCAGCCTGGCTAGCACTGCAAGCAGCTTCCACCTTTCCTCTTTTCTCCATGTCAGACATTTGTCTATGTTACTGGTAACTGGATAAAGAGAAAAATATGAGCTGTGCTCCTTTTTGCTTCCCATTCTGTGAAGAGAAAAGCTCTCTCCATCTCTATGGTTTTTTTTCATTTTAAATCTCAGGGCTGTTAGCAAGCGTCAAGGTTTATTTCCTTAAGGTTCACTATGTCCTTTAAAGATGCGGATTACAACTTATCTTCACCCTTAGCTGAAGCTAAGTAGGTGTCTGAATTTTTACGATGGCAGCTTTTTCTCCTATTGCTTTACAGGCATTGCTGCTAATGAAAAACAATGGGGCTGAAACAGTCCGAGTGCAATTTGGTTCCTTTCTCCATTGAGAGGTTTCACTTGCACGGTCAGGCTGGTGCCAGAAACCACACATTTTTTGGTCATCTTTTGGGGTGTTCCAGGAGACATATTGTCAACAGATCTTGATTTTTCTCTAGGAAAAGCAGGTAGAAGAAAGACTTCCCAGCCTACACCTTTTTTCCTGCGCATAAAGATAGCTTTCAGGACTTCTTTATTGATGAAGAACGACCTCAACAGTTGTAAATTCATTTTCTTCTCGCTTGTGATCTTTACAGCTTAGCCAGGACAAGAAGCTGTGACACTCCAGAAAGGGTTAAGGTATCTAAAACTACAGCCTCAATAAGCAGCTCGCAAAAGTGTCCTGTCCCCAGGGTAGGATCAGTGTATGAGAATTTGCTCAGATCATGTAATGTTTGTAACTTGATTTCCTGCCGGAAAGCTTCAGTGGGTGGAGTTTCTGCTGAACCAGACAGAACTAGAACTATTTCCTTCTCCGGATTGCTTGTGCATGTCCAGTCAAGCTCAACTGAATTAATAGCAATCGGCTTTTCCCCCACACACCCCTTCCCATTCACCTTTTGCAGCTCAGATACGGGAAATGTGTGATAATCTAGCTGTCAGGGCAATTACCTCAGGAGGTGGGATCACCCCACAACCCTGGGCAAGTCCCGTTCTTTCTCTGCACCTCTGGTCCATCTCTTGTTATATTCTGGAGAAAGGATGTTCTAATGAGCAGCCTTCTGCCCTACCGTCTTCCTACATGACCTTGGGAAAGTCCCTTAACCTTTGCCTGCCTCCACTTTCTGTGAAATGGAGAGGAAACTAGCAGAAGGCTCGCTCACCCTGCTGCCACACCAGCATTATACCAGAGCCCCTGAGGGCTGAAAGTAGGAACCTCTCCGGTTTAAGCTTAAAAACAGATGCTATTGTCTCCCGAAACAGTTCAGACCTGTGTTGGATCACCAGGAGCACTTCTACAAGGGAAAAACAGCCCTGTTACCTCCCACACTCCCAACTGCAAACTGATTCATTCATCCCCTGCCTCCGCTATCTCAGGAACCGCGAGTTTCCTTCAAATCTATCACTGACTGCAACCAGACCTCCCTAGAAAGGCCAGATCCTTCTCCAGGTGCTTGCATTTTTACCAAACTTCTATGTTTCACCAAAGTACTCTCAGCTAAAGCCCAGCAAGATGCTGTCATCTATACTAAGAGCATCCACACAGGGATGAAGCCAACCGAGATCCCATAGATCTTGTAGGAGAACAGATGAGAGCTGGGGGCCAGAGATCTCTCTTACATACAGCTTCAGGGTTCTGCTGGTTTTGAATGGTGCCAGGGCAAGTTATTAAGGTTCAGCTGGTACTCCAGAAACTTCACCATCAAGTTTAAGATGAAGGTGGGCAATCTCCCTTTCCTCACTCAATTTTCAGCAGCACCTTTCAAAAATCCTTCCTGGGTTAAACGATCACCCTGACCAAAAGAAATTAAGTACTGGTTGTTGTTTTTTCTCACAAGACAAGGAGGAAACTCCTCTGAGGCAGAGGTATTTCTGATTTCTGTGTTTCTCAGCCTCTTCCAACTGCTGTCTCCACACCAGCCTGTTAGTCGCAGTGCTTGTCTTTGCTGGGTGCCTGGGGCACACCCTCTCCTCCCCACACTGATAGTATCATGTTCTTAGGATGGGTCTACATTCTCAAGTAGAGCTGGTTACGCAGAATAATCCTTTCCTTAGGCCTGGCTATGTCTGGAGACTTGGGTGTGAGATAGAAAGTAGGCACTGCTTCTTATCATACAAGGAAGGTGATGCAAGTATATCCTTTAATGAGAAAAAGGCTCTTTGAATAGGAATGTGGGGTTGGCTGCAGGTACCTTCTGGCAGTGAGCAGGGTTCTTGCAGCATGTACCAGCCCAGGTTTCCAGTGCCAGATGAAGTGGGGCAACCAGCCGCCCCCCACCAAGCTCCTTAAACTGACTGAAAAATTCACCTTGATTCATAAAAAGGGACCAAACCTGAGGATCGCAGCAGCCCTGCAAGAGCTGTCACCAGGACCTAAAACTCAGAATGTTTTATCTATTACTGTGACTTCATCTCCTTTCTGATTGCTGGCTTGCAGGCACGGGAATGTGATGTGCGTGCTTTCATTTCTTTAATTGCAATCATTTTGCAGATCATATTCAAGTGCTAGGGGACCAGCA
>WEIS01095783.1:0-10881 GCA_013389965.1 Todus mexicanus
TAAAATGGAGTATATACAAATATTACAAACCCAGTACCAACCCCATGGCAATTACATCACCATAACCAGTGATGCTGCAAAGCAGGCACTGGGGAAGTCCCAGGCTGGACTCAGTGGCCGATGGTAACTAGGTTCAGGAGCTGGATTCAGGAACTGGATTCAGGAACACATGGATTGGGATTGATGGCAGAATAGACAGTCTTGGATGCCAGCCATTGAAGAAGAGATCTTGACCCTCATGATTCCTCAGCTTTATACTGAATATGACATATATGGCATGGAATACCTTGCTGGTAAGTTTAGAGTCACCTGTCTTGTCATCTTCTCCCAACAGATACAGCCTTTTGCTTTGTGAACTCCCAGCATGGCATACAATATCTAGCAGTGACCTTGGTCTGCACATCAATTCTTGGTAGTAACTCTAAACATTGAGTGTTATCGCTGCTCGAAGCAGACACTGTCTATGAAAACATGCCATTAGCTTCAGAAAGTGCAGTTAGAAGAAACTGAGCTGAAAAGTAAAATCACTGAACAGAATTAGTTCTGTTCTAACAAATCAGGACAACAGTGATGGATTATTTGTAAGGGAGGGTATTTTTATAATATCTGCCAAGTGCATGTGGTAGGATACAACATTGAATATGGCTCAATCCACTCAGTTATCTGCCTAGCCTAACCATCTGGTCAGCTTTGTAATTTATTTGTTGCTAACTTTTAATCATAAAATGTTTAAGCTAGGATGCAAATGAAGTGAGGAAATCACCTTTGTGCTTGCACACTGACAGATACACTTCACCCCTTTTTGGATTTAGTAGATGGAAATTCAATATATAAACTCCCCCCTCTGTCTAAAAACAAAATTAATTGTGCCTTGAGGTAAATATTGATTCAGGCTTTGTCCTACTTCCTCTTTGCTTCCTGGAGGAGTACATCCTGATATTGCCCCCAACATGTCAAACATTTGCCTGATGCAGTGATTCATTTCTGATGAGAGCCTTCTTAAAAATAGATCTTAAAAATAAATGCTGATGTTTTGTAGCTGATTCTGGCAATCAATTTACATAAAAAGAGCATCTATCTGTTCAACTACAAACTTTCACAATAAACTCGCTGGCCATAGAAACTGGTTTTCAGTTTTCTCTGAAGCAGGAAGTCTGCAATGTTTGCCAAGGCAAATAAATGGGAGCAGACACAGAGCAACTGACAGCTTACACATCAAAACCTATTTCCAAATTTCCAGCAATAAACTGTTTCCCAAAAGATCCTCTCAGGAAAATGGGTCTGTCATTTACTTAATATTATTATCTCAGAGTATGTCTTGATTTGCTTATATTGATAAATGCTGTATTGGCAATGCACTTGAAAGACTAGAACAGAGAAATAATATTTTACAGGAACCTATTACCAGCAATGAAAACTCTTCAGAAAAAAATAATTAAAGAATAGCTGTAACATGTGCAAACTCATTGTCATGTGGAATAAATGAACCCAGGAATACCATAAACAAACACTGGATAGGTCTGTACGAAAGTAATGTGTTGAACTGTAAAAATTGTTGGTGATACTAATTATTTTTTTATAGTAATACCAAGCAGATAAGCAGTTGAATCAAAATTACCCTCCTTCCCATAGATTTTTAAAAACACATATAGGATCCCCTATGGTAATTATGTATACACAAAATATGTCACACTGTCAATAAGGCTTGACTGTACTCCCACTACACTACCAGTAAAGAGGAACATGTACATGAAGCCACCTGCTAGCAGGCACTTGTTTGTGTGCGAGCCACACAGAAAACCTCTTCCTTGGCTGATATGTGTACTGTACCACTTTCTTTCCAACCCATTGTGTTCCATATGTAAGCTTTTGGCAGGTTCTTCCTAAATCCCACCCTTGTGAAAAGCAGACCAGCTTATTCCTCTTCCCCATACAGTTCTGAGTAACCTAACTCCTCCTAGCTCAGAGGCAGAGGTGCTATAAAACTGACAATGAGACAGGAGTAAAATGTGAAGTACAGTGTAGGGAGGCAGACAGTGCCAGATATAGGACTGAAATGAGAAAGGACCCAGTACATTAACTTCTTAGATACTCACTTGTGTTAACTTCGACCAGCATCCAGATGTCCACCCATCTTCTCTCACTCTCCTTCCTCCACAGGGGCAGGGGAAAAAAATAAGATGATAAAGCTAGTTGAGATAAAGATAAGGATATCATTTACCAGCTATCATCACAGGCAAAGTAGACTCAGCTGTGGGAGAACTTAATTTGTTGCCAGTTAAAAGAGGTTTGGCTAGGGAGAACAAAAGGAAAAAAACCCAGCCAAAACAATTCTTTCCCTCAGCCTGCACCCACGCTTTTTTTCCCCAGGCTCAGCTTCCCTCCTTCATGCCCAACTCCACTACATCCCACCCGAAGCAGCACAAGGAGTTGTACTCTCTGCAGTATGCCCACCTGGGACTGGTGGGCTCAGCCACATCCTGTAGTGGGTCCATTGCTGAGATGACAAACTGGCTGTGTCCAGTGCAGGGCAGCCACTAGCCTCCTCTTAAGAACAGTTTTTAAGAGGACTCATCAGATAAAAGCTCCCCAACACACCTCTGACAACACCTTACCACCTGCACACAATAGGCACTGCGATTGGTTTTACTTCATGTTTTCAACAGTTGAACCTCAGTTTAACAAGTGCTAAGTGGAAAGAGGTAGGGCATTGTGTTGCCTCACTCTAACAAAGCAACAATCTCGAGGACACACTGTGGAGAATATCAGCTTATTCTTCCTTACTGACCTTCATTGTCATTAATCGCCATAATGCAAAACAGCCATTCAGCAGCCTCACACCACTATTTACACAGCTCAGCTTAAAAAGAGGTTAGGATCTTGTAATCTACTTTTTGATTAACCTTACTGTGTCTTTGTGATGAGACCTGTCATTACCATTACTGTTCCCTGGCAAGGAACCCGAAGTACCATTTGCAAAGGTAGCTGTGTCTCAGTCAAGGCAGGGTGCAGCCAGAAAACAATAGCAAACACTAAAAGTGCTGAATTTGATCTTATTATGTGCAACATATGCAGAATCCCCTCGAGTCCTGCAAGATGGAGTCCTCTGAACTCCCCTCTGATTTAGTGTCTCTGCCTCCTAGAGCAAAAACAAATATCTATTACCTCTTAAATGAAGTTGATGGGAATTTCTTGGCTTCAGGGATTTTGAAAAATATACTCTAGTTTTCCCAGTAGAATATCTGTAGTGGTTTAGTTTTTCTCAAATGAGCACTCATGTACTGATTTATATTTTCAGCATCTGGCTATGTAAATTTTTAACATAAACCTGTATCAAGTAGGAAACCGACACCTATCATTATAGATAGGTTTGCATGGATGCAAAAATTCCCCTCTGAGAATTTAAAGCACATCTCATTTCAGCCCCTACAGTTTATCCCCATGGACCTCCTCTCTATAATCATGAAAAAGGTCGGAGGCTTGGCTGGATTAGCATTGAGATACATGAGCAAATGCAGGCAGGACTCTGCCTGAATGATTTTGATTTACAAAACTAGGTTGGAGGTATTCATCTGCCTCTGGAGGAGTGAGCAGCAACTGTTCAACAGCAGCTTGTCACTGCTTTTGACATTACCCTTTCTGCATAGGGGGTAAGTACATTACACTACATGTTGCAAGGTGAGTGCTTATAGTGAGGAAATATATGTACATGTTATAAAGAAACAAAATATCTCTGCTCTTTGGTGAAGTCTTGGGACAACATTACTTAATTGTAGCGAAATATGTTGTTGAATTATTTTTTTTTCTCCTTCAAATACATCCTCCTCTCCAGCTTATGTTCACAAGTACACCTATATTTCTACTCAGAGTCAAACTGTACATCCTTTGAATTTTCTTTGTCCTTCTGAAATAGCTGTGTTTTCCAGTTACTCTGAACGCTTGCAAATCCCATCATTTGAACAGGGGTACGTTTTTTTTACCTTTACCTGGGCTTCCAATAACAGGAAATTTATATTAGAAAGAAAATCTTCATTCCCACTGGAGCATGCAATCCAACATCTGTTTAAAGAAAGAGAAGCCCAGATGTTTGGTACAGGGTTCTCTGGCTCTGAATGACAATCAAATGGTGCAAAATGGGAGAGAGGATCTCATTTCCAGAGATGACAACTCCCAATTCAGGCTAAATCCATCTAATGTTGGCAATACAGAGGAATCATCACCCCCAGGCCTGACTGCAGATACTTACCCTCTGGTCTTCAGGCAATGGGCCTTGAAGAAGTAAGAGAAGGCTATCTCCAGCCTGCAGGATTTGTACACTGTCTACTATTCATGCTGTGCTACCTCTTGCACATGCTCTCCAATGAAGATGGCTATTAAAAAACCACAGCTGCCCTTCTACTGAAATATTACTAATCTGATGTCCTTCCCTGTTTACTGCTGGTGTTAATAATGAGCCATTTGGTGGGGCACAGATATTAGAGAGATTTTTTTTTTCTGAAGAGAAGGAACTGTTTGAGTCTTTTTAATTGTTTTGATCAGACTAAACCACCAATCTTGTTATAATGCTTTTATGTAGATTATTACCAACAACATTAGCATATTAATTATTCCTCTGTGAATTACTAAAATGTTAATTCACCACATACTGCTAATTAAAGAGGGCATAGATACGTAACTAGGCAGAAACTACAGTCCCATATCCAACTGAGTTTTCTGTTACCTGATAAATGCACCAGCTTTCATTTCATTTTTGATAAGGAGCTGAAATGATGGTTTGCCTTGATTCACCAACGTATAGTGTCTTGCCACAAATAGCTTGGCATCCTCAGGATTATTTCTGTCTTGTCCCAATAAATATGGAGTCCTGCATGTCACTATATATTCTAGTATCAGTCTTTCCATTAACAGTTTGAAAACCTGGTTGTCTTATTTGGACCCTGGACTAGTCCATTAGCAATTTCAGACAGGTTAATCTTGGATTTGACTTCTGTGTCATGTTGCATCCCAGCGGACTGGTTTGCAGCTCAAAAGTTATTTTCAGCTGCAGTGCTTAAGACTCCAGTTTCATTTACAAATGCTTATCAGAGAACTTGTGAGAAGAACTACTACTGTCACAAATAGGCTGCAGTGAGCTAGCATGGCTGAACCTCCATTTTGCTTTCCTGATGAGGATGTGTCTCAGTGTTTGGCAGGACGAGGCAGAACTGCAGGCAGTCTATAGAGCTCCATGTTTCAGAAGAGGGAAATTTCCCCAGCTTGTAACTTACATGTCCCTAAGGGATATTTCCAGTTCTGCACTGGTCAGAAGGCTAATATAACACCAGAAGGGAGGCTCAAGCTCAGGTCTGAGACTTGTGTTCAAGGTCCATATATATTTGGTGTTCAGGGGCTCTTAGTTCTTGCACTTATAACTAACTGGTGAAGAGAATCCACACCTGCTTCTGATTTAACTCTTCATTTCGTTAATTCTTATGGCAGGTTAGGGTGGATACATCTTCTTAAGACTTGCTGGTTTACCACTCTACATACCCAGCTCATTTACCAAACTAGTAAGCTTTGTGAAGAAAAAAACCCAAACTGCTGTGACTTTTTACTGTAATGTATGTTACAGGAAATGGCAAATCCAATCAGCAGCTCCATGTAAGAGTAGCTTGGACTACATAACTTCTCACTCAAAACCTCAAAGCCTGATTAATCAGATTGCAAAGGTAGACATATGTTAGAAACTCTCCAAAACCTTCCTTGCCTCAATGTGTGAAAGATGGACTGATTAGATTGAAAAAAAATACCATTAATGGAAGCCATGAAAGAAAAAAGTACTCCTGAAAAGAGAACGTCACTGAGTATGTAGACTAGAATGGCTGAAGTCTATGGGACAGAACTAAACAGGCCCTTTAGCTTCCTGATCTTGGACAGCTAGAATTTTTCATAGAATCATAAAACATTTAGGTTGGAAAATACCTTTAAGATCATCAAGTCCAACCGTTAACCTAGCACTGCCAAGTCTACCACTAAACCACGTCCGTAACTGCCACATCTACCTGTCTTTTAAATATTTCCATAAACGGTGACTCCACCTCTTCCCTGGGCAGCCTGTTCCAACGTCAATGTCTAGTGAAGAAATTTTTCCTAATATTCAGTTTAAACCTCCCTTGGCACATCTTGAGGACATTTCCTCTCCTCCTATCACTTACTGCCTAGGAGAAGAGATTGACCTCCACCTCTCTACAATCTCCTTTCAGGTGGTTGTAGAGAGTGAAAAGGTCAACCATAAGCCTCCTTTTCTCCAGTGTAAACAATCCCAGTTTCCTCAGCTGTTCCTCATCAGAACCTTGACCAACTTCATTGTCCTTCCTCAGACACACTCCAACACCTCAATGTACTTCTTCTAGTGAGGGGTCCAAAACTAAACACAGTGCCAAGTACTGGGGGTCAATCACTTCCCTAGTCCTGCTGGCCACACTATTTCTGATACAAGCCAGGATGTTGTTGGCCTTCTTGGCCACCTGGACACACTGCTGGCTCATAGTCAAGCCAATTGTCAGTCAGTACCTGTTGTGGTTTTTGACCTCTGCTGGCAGTTAATCGCCACACAGCCATTTACCCAGAGATTACCCCACCATTCCACAGCCCTGCTGTGGGATGGGAAGAAGAATTAGGAAGAACAAAAAGGAGAGACTGTGGGTTGAGATAAGGACAGATTAATAGAACAACACAAAGAGAAAGGAAAAAAAATAACAATGCTGGCAAAATAACGTGTTAAGACAGTAATAGGGACGACAAGACTTACCTACGCTCAACACACAGATCTGCCTCTGCACCAGCCACAGACTCAAGACACACAGATCCCCCTGATCAACCCTTCCCTTATATAGAGAGCAGATTTATCTGGTACCCAATATCCCATTGACTGGTTGGGTTGTTTACCACAGCTGGGGTTCTTTCCAGCTGCAGCTCCTTCCCAGCTGATGGGGCCAGCAGCTGGGTGGGGGAATTAGCCTCAGCCCAGTTGAACTCAGGGCAGCACCCCCAGGTCTTTTTCTGCCAGGCAGCTTTCCAACCACTCTTCCCTAAGCCTGGAGCATTACAGGGAATTGTTGTGACCCAAGTGTAGGACCCAACAGTTGACTTGGTTGAACCTCATCCCATTGGCGTCAGCCCATGGATCCAACCTGCCCAGATCCCTCTGTAGAGCCTCCTTACCTTCAAGTAGATTGACGCACCTGCCTACCTTGATGTCATCTGCAAACTTACCAAGGTGCACATTGTGCCTGTATCCAAATCATTGATAAAGGTATTGAAGATAACAGACCCCAATACTGAGTCCTGGGAAACATCACTTGTGATTGGCCACTAACTGGATTTAACTCCGTTCACCACAANTCTCTTGTGATTGGCCACTAACGGGATTTAACTCCATTCACCCCAACTCTTTGGTCCTGGCCATCCAACCAGTTTTTTACCCAGTGAAGACTATGCCCATCCAAGACACGAGCAGCCAGTTTCACAAGGAGAATTCTGTGGGAAATGTATCAAAGGCTTTAATAAAGTCTAGGTAGACAACATTCACAGCCTTTCCCTCATCAACCAAGTGGGTCACTTCGTCGTAGAAGAAAAGTAAGTTAGTTCATAAACTCATGCTGGCCAGGTGTAATCATGTGGTGGTCCTGTATGTGCCACATGATGACACTCAAGATGATCTGCTCAATAAACTTCCCCAGCACTAAGGTCAGACCGACAGGCCCGTAGTTCTCCAGATCCTCCTTGTGGCCCTTTTTGTAGATGGGTGTCACATTTGCTCACCTCCAGTGAACTGGAACCTCTCCGGTTAGCCAGGACTGCTAATAAATGATGGAAAGTAGCTTGGTGAGCACTTCTGCCAGCTCTCTCGGTAACCTTTAGCGGATCTTATCTGGCTCTATAAACTTGTGTTCATCTAAGTGCTGCAGCAGGTCACTAACCATATCCTCTTGGGTTACAGGGGTTTCTTTCTGCTCCTTGTCCCTGTCTTCCAGCTGAGGGGGCTGCATACCCTGACAACAACTGGTCTTACTGTTAGGGGCAAAGAAGGCATTCAGTGCCTCAGCCTTTTCCTCAGCCCTTGTCATTATGTTTCCCCTTGCACCCAATTTTTTCTTACTTTCCCTTTCTTTGCTCAAGGTAATGTGAACTTGTAAGTTGAGTTGCTGGTAAAGAGCTCTGGGATCTTCTGATGAGGAGTGTTGTAAAAAGTCCAAGGCACTGTCAGACTGGAATTATCTAAATCACGGGGAATTAACTGAAGAAGATAAAGCTATTAAACACTCCATAACCTAGTTGTTTTAGAGGAAATGATGAGAAATAAGTATTAATAGATTTTTTTAGAAGATAGGTGAAGAAATGAAGTATTGCTAATAAGTCTTTTGCCTCTTAAATGAGAAAAATAATGTGTCCAGAAAAAGCAGAATCCCTATTTTTCTTAGAAATAAAATTGCAACAGTTGCTAGAAAATGGTCCCACATGCATGTTGCGCTCTTGTAATTCCTAATAGAGCTTGAAAATATGGTTTGAGAATTCAGTTTGTTTGGTAAAGATGCAATAACTGCAAACTCATGCCGATGTTACGTATTTAATGGACAGATCTCCATATTTAACATTATGAGTATATTGCTTTGGGCCATAGCTTTGCTTTGCTGTAGTGTGGGGAATATTGTCTCCATTGGTCAAATACAGCTAATTTCATGAGAACAATGGAAGAACCAGACATGTATGCATAGCTCCCCTAAAATTTCAGTAGGTTAGCATACACAGCTCTACCCAAAGAACAGAGGAGAACTGAGGGAGCAGAATTACATCTGAGTTAATCTATGAAATAACAATATTTTTTTTAAATCACTGCAACAGTATTTTAGGTCCCAACACCCTTATAAGCTCCAGCAGACAAACCATATAGAACAAATCAAGGAAGAAGAATCCCCCTGGCTTCATTACTGCTGCACCTGCTAAAGCAAATGCAGTCCTAAAGCATATCTGCCACAACACATGTTCACTTTAAATCAATGTTTATTTCCAGGTCTTCTTCTGGCTGCACTCAGTATTGCACTGGTGCCATGGAGTTATACCACTCTTACTTCAGCCATACAGTTTGAAATGATGTAGAGAATCCTTATTAACACTTTATGAGCAAGATAACCTCAGTTCTTTGTTTAAGCCATTTATCTCAGTATCATGTTCCACTGGGTATTTAGCTCTAAAGCTGGCTGAGTGCCTCTGTTTATCAATTCTACAACATATTTACCAAAAATAAATAAATAAATAAGGTAATATATCTCTTCTTGTGTATTCAACTGGTTTTAAGTTTATAGCCAAAGGACATATTTTTGGTCAAAGCTCTGTGTGATCCTGCTGAGAGTCATAAACCTCCCTGGTTTTAATTGTTCTGCCAGAGTACCCTTATTTAGCTGTTATGAAAGCATAATGTAAAGGCACTTTCTGGGAGGCAAAGTTTATATCTGGCTCTCTTCAACTAAGTGAGCCCTCAGCTCAGCATGGCTAAATTGCTCTCTCTGCGTGTCAGCCCCTCTCTGCCTGCTGGCACTGACATTGTTGTGCTTCTTAGTGCTGCTGCCGTTTTGCTGCTTCTCCTCCTCTCCCTACAGCACGTAGAAGACAGAAACACAGAGACTGTAACAGAGGAGCCGTACGACTGTAAAAGCCTCTAATCCAGGTTGTAAAAGACATAGAGCAACTAAAATCCAATTTAAGCATGAAACAGAACATGGGGCCTGGAGCATTTTGGAGTCTGTTTTCTTCTCTGCATATGAAGTCTCAACAGGGAACCAGTTCCCACCAACATCAGGGGAGCTTAGCTTTTAAACTGTCCTCTCAAGACAACAGAGAAGCTGAATGAATTGTGATCACATGGTTGGCACACTAATAGCTATCATTTGGTATGGCCCTGACAGTATGTTTAGTCCTCCAGATTTCCCTCTGGAAGTATCATGCAAGGTTGTTGACACCAAACTTGCTGGCTGCACCCTGGCATGGTCATAATCCCCGAGCAAGCAGATAATATGTAAGGAACTGACTGTACCTCTGGGATGCATGGGCTGGTCCTGCTCCTTGTTTGTTCATACCTGACACTTTGCTTTTCTGCCTGTTCCCCATACTCCAGCTTGGGGGAAAAGCAGGCAGCAGAGTTTGCCTTCTTACCCTCTGAGTTCTGAATCCAAGATCTAAAGGCAAACCATTTCTGCAAGACAGGGTGAGAGTGCTTTCTTCAACCCTCAGTCCCAGAATGGGGATGTAATTGCTTGAAAAATAGTTCAGCTCTTGGAGTACATCTGTTCAGGAACTGTAGATGGAGGGAGAGTAGCCTCAGCATTTGAAGAATGAAAATTTTTGACTACTGAATGAGAATATATTTAGAGTTCAGTCCTGGAAAGGGTGTAGGAATATGATGATGAAGAGACAAAACTGACACAAAGAGGGAGAAGGATACAGTTAATGTATTCATAATACAAGCCTAAACTCTCTTTCCTGGGACAAACTGAACATGAAGCTACCCAAAGCAAAAGAAAGAAGACAATTTGCATAGGAAGAATGGGAAGACCGAAGCATACGGTTATGCTTCATCCACTTTCAGGGCTCTGGGTGAAGTGTAGTGCGCTGTTTCCACTGCTAGTTGCCAGTTTCAAGTTCCTTGTGGAAGAAAAGGCAGAAAGAGAGGGAAAACGAGAGACATATCCAGGGAGAGTTGTTGTTTGGTTTTGTTTTTTAATTTCTCCTTCTGTGGTCCTCAGCTTGCAGATGAGCTTCATTCAGTGACATGTGCCCATTCCAGGCCTTGTTTTTGCTGCAGGCTGGGAGTAACTTGGCGGTATATCAAGCAGTCAAGCACAC
>WEIS01095785.1:0-10534 GCA_013389965.1 Todus mexicanus
TCAAAAGTAAACAGGGTTAAAAAATTCATCTTAGTGCTTCCTTCCCTTTCCTTTAGCTGGATGCATTTGAATAGCATAGGTTTGATAATAGCACATCATAAAAAGTCTGAGTCTCCAAAGCAGTACTATCTGGCAAATAAAATGTGTGAATAAGTTGAACTTTAATGACTTTATCAGTACTTCTTAAAAAAATAAGCCAAACTTTCAACAGGTCTGAATGCCTCAGTTTGTCCCTTACATTTTGTAGCTTCTTAACCATACATTCCTCGGTCACATTTTTTGCTTTCTCGTGTAGTGAACATAACTTCACACCAACAATGTGAAGTGTGTTTTCACTTTGTCAGTGGAATTATAAGCTATTAGTAAACCTGTTTGACTGAAATTCAAGAAACAGACCAGTAATTTCTGTGTGATGATGTTTTTCAAAAACTTTTAAAAGATTCTTGAAAATACTTCATTTTTAATCAAGGATTTTTTTTTTCCCTAACTGAAATAAGTTCTTTTGACAGAACCATTTCTAAGGAAACTTGGCTACTACTAAACTGCGTGCCAACTATTTTCTTTCCTATGACAGGTTGGATGGGAGACTGAAATTGAAATCCTTTTATCTCGTTAAAGAATGTATTAGTGTCTAAAGAGCAGTTAACCACACAATATTTGATGTTTATTGCCCACTTAGCTGCATATAGCTTAGCAAAAGCAAATTCACTCCTCAAGCAGAAATTAAATTTTACATGTCAAATTAACTTCAATGACATCCAGTGAAGTGTCCTGTGAACTTTAGAAGAAATTTCACTAAAATAATTTAAGCAAATTGCAAATGAGTTTCCACATCTGGCTTGAACTCATCTATCATTCATTGTAACACGAATAAATGAAGACATTCATCACAAAGCACGCAACAGAAATTGTGTTCTCCTATTGATATAATTAAATACTCATAGAGAGCTAAATGCATAATGGCTTCCAGACCTTTTATTTCATGCCAGAATTCAATGGCTCCATCCTCATATGTTCCTAGTCAGAATCATTGTGAAGCCTCTCCAGTTTCTAAACATTTATTGCTAGTGCAGTAATAATAAACATCTTGCATTTATAAAATGTAATGTTGCCTAGAATTTTTCATTTTTCAAGAATGTAGATCACACTGTCTAATGGCTCTCATATGTCCAGCATGCCCATGAACAATTTGTCTCCTGAGTGGAGTGTTAATCTGACACCTCAAGGACAGAGCTGGTTTCAAGAATACTCTGAGAAAAGCTGGAATATTTCACATATTGCAATAACTACTGAAAGTCCAGGTATATGTATTCTGGGATTGCTTAAAGCTCTGGATTATATTATTATTGCTTTTCAGTGTCTTGTTTAATGGGAATTATTACAGATACCAGAAGATTTGTTTTCTCTTTGGTTTTGAATGCATGCCAAAAATAATTGAAATAATTTTGTACCTAATAATGACATTTATTGTACAGTCCTGAACTGGACTGAGGAAAGGGTATGAAATAATTCCTAATATGCTTGGAAAGAAAAGGACTGATATATCCAATTCCAACCTACAAACACAGGCTGTCCCATGCATAAAGCTGAAAATCAGTCCATGTTCTATCATCTCTTCTTTTTCTAAAAGAGTGAGGGTTGATAACGGACAAAGGAATTCCCATCTAGCTTCTCTTGTCCTTCCTGAAAGGTATTACACTAATTTCTGCAAGAATTATATCGACCTGATCAAAGATCTGTTTAGTCCTGTAGAGTTGTCTCCTGTCATTACTGAGCTTTGAATTAAATGATCCGGTGCTTTTAAAGATACTATTTTATCCATAATTCATAACACTAAGCTAAAGAATTAAAGGTGCTTTATTTTCTAGATAGAAAATAATCGAAATTAAATTGAGATATAATGAAAATGAAACTCAATTAAATAGAAAAAAATACTTCTTCCTTCCAATGTGACAAAATTTCACTGATTGAAGAATTTCTCTAGGCGTCTTTGCACATGTATGCATACCAATCATATATGATTCCTTGCTTAGAATAGGGCCCAGAAGTTCATCTGGCAAACAAGTCAGCTCACGGGTCAAGGAATTGAATAGCTTGATTTACACTGTTTGCTGCCAAAAATAGAGTATTTTGTATTAGAAAACTGGTGACAAAATCCTACAAGTATTTGTATCACAGTCATGTTGTTCACTGGCTGTGATACTGTCTCATTCAACCTTAGATGACCACTTTACTCACTTAGAGTGCAGATCATGTAGAGTCATGCAGAGCTTTATTTGGCTTCAAACACAAAAAATGAATCTTTCGTCCTGGAGAAATTTCTGATAGGGAAATTTGGATGCTAGCTGTGATCATATAAATCTCTGAAAGAGAATGTTATCTTTACAGCATATAGCTTTATTTATATGAGGGGTATTTGTTTGAAATTAGAAAAGGGTAGATTTAGATTGGATATTAGGAAAAAGTTCCTTAATATGAGGGTAGTGGAATACTGGAACAGGTTGCCCCGGGTGGTATTTGAGACCCCATCACTGGAGACATTCAAGGTGAGGCTCAACAAGGTTCTGGTCAACCTGATCTAGCTGAAGATGTCCCTGCTCACTGCAGGGAGTTTGAACTAGATGACATCCAGAGGACCCTTCCAATTCAAATGATTCTATGATTCATAACTTTATGATTTATTTGAGTTATATTTTATAGACTTCAGTGCCACAGTAACACTGCTGCCATAGCAGGACATAGATGAATGGAGAGCAACTGAGGAAGTTTTGTTTTTATGAGCTGCTCAATTGGTTTTATGAGCAGGACACAATATTTTAGATGTTCGACTCTGGTCATGTGTAAGTCAAAAGAAGTTTTCTTTACCTTCTCCAGGCAATGAGTTGCTTTATCAACGCAATTCCAGTGTCAAATTTCTAAAGTCGGCAGGACAATCAGACATAGATGTTTAAAAGCTTAAGTCTCTGTTGAGTATGCACGATGTACTGTGAGAGTCAGGTAATTTAGTTGTTGTTTAAAGTGTTAATCAAAACCAGTTCTTACTAATTGATCTATGAAAGAGATAGAAATTAATTAAGATGTCAAACCCTGGCTCCGGGACTTCAATGGTAAAACTATGTCCCAGTTGACTGGCAAATAGATATTCTTAAATTGTTTCAAAGCACTTCACATGTTTTCTGTCTTGGATTTGTCATTTCATCATCCTTTTCTTGCCAAGAATTCCATTGTCTGGCTGAGAGAAAAAAAAAAAAAAAGAAGTTCATATTTTGCTGTTACAAAAGAGTGATTTGATCTAGAAATTCCGTTGATGTACGGTCCTTTCTCCAGACTCTATAGAATCCAGAAATCTGCACTTGGACTTTAAGCTTATAATTTGTATAGCTCTAATTAAAGTAAATAAACTTTAATCTGAGTACTACAATGTAATAATTTCTTTCAATAAAATGACAAGTGTTCAACCAAATAAATTGTCAAAACATTTTTCAGTAATGTTTTTAATCACATGCTTATTCTGCTTTTAATTTATCTAGTTACAGAGGTACTTATTTGGCTTTCTTCTTATTTTTCTCTTGAAGAATGTTTTGTGGGGTTTGGTTTTTTTTGTCTTAAATACTAGCAACATTAACAGGTTTGTGGGGTTTTTTAGTAGGCAAATCGTACTTGGAAAGAATATAGAGAATTTACAGCTGGGATTGAAACTCTGTTAAGGTGTTCCATAAATGTATCTACAGTATCCATAGCAGTTGGAAAGATTTCAAGTATCACTTCTAAATCACTCTCTGATACCATTTATATTAATAGGTGATTCTTGGAATATCTTTTACTTGTCGTAATCCAACATGACTGTCAAACAATATCTCAAGTACTCTGGGATCCAGGAGAGGGATGTATACAGGATAATTAGGTGCTCAAGGAATAATTATATATGGGGTTATGGTTTGGGGTTTTTGGGTTTTTTTGAAGTAGGGATAGGCAGAATGATTCTTACTGGGTCAAAAAAATTACATCTATGATTAAATGTTCAAGCAGTTTGTGTCTGAGCTGTGGCTGAGGAGTGATCTGTAGAGATCTGTCTCCAGTAAAAACATCTGGTCACAGGGACTAGCTACGACAAGCTGGGATGGCTGGGATTACCTTGAATGAAAACTTTTTTTTCCCCAGTTCAATATTTGGGATGTAGCATTTACATGAAATCTTCAATAATATTTGCACCATCTGTGAAAAGCCCTTCTGTAAGCTGTGATTATTATCATCCTATACCAGCTACAATACCATCAGGAGGTTTTTGTTTGTTTTACACACCATTCATTTCTGTGTCTCCCTAGAGAAGCCTTGACCTAATGCTGAATAGCAAAATTAGCAGTCATAGAATTATGGAATTGTTTAAGTTGACCTTTAGGCCTTTTTCTTTTTTTTTTTTTTTTTTTTTTTTTTTGCCCATAATTAGACTCAATGGGCCGGGAGCCCTTGAGGGCCAGTGCATGCCCCAACTGTTGGCCCAATCCTGTTTTCGGCAGTGCTTGAGGCACCTTTCTAGTGCTGCTGGCATGTGGCCTCTTGGCTGGAGAAGAGGTCTCAGGGCTGCCAGTTCTCCTCTTTGAGGGTTTCTGTGACCTCCCAGTGGAGCATCATCTGTGTGGGTTCCTCCAGGGCTGCCAAAGTAGTCTGGGCCAAGTGTAGGAGACCCTCTTCTGGAGGCAGCAGGGCTGGGGGAAGTCACAGGGTTGCCCCTCCCACTCCCTGACAGCATGACCATCTTCCAGGCCCAGCAGACAGCTGACATCTCTGCCACACTGCTGCACAGCAATATCAATAAGCTGGCCGACGAATGTCACCGTGTGGTTTTGCAGCGAGGCCTCCAGCAGCTGGACCAGCAGATCTTCATCCACACCAAAGAGGATGAGGAGAGACATGAGAAGGTCCTCCACTATTTCTTCCCGTGAATGCTACTGCACCCAGTTCCAGGGGCTGAAGGAGAGCTGGGTTGTCCTGGAAAAGAAATGCCAAGGTATTCAGTTGGAGGCTACCCAGAGGAACCCTGGGCACCATCTACACAGGCTGTGTTTGTGTTGCTGCAGAGCTGTCTGCAGCTGCATGGTCTGGAGCTTCTCCTGTGTGGAGCCTGGCAATCGATGATGCTGCAGGTGGTGTGAAGACATGCTCCTGGTAGTTGCCATCTGTTTCTACTGAGTGCATGATGGAGAGGATCCTCCTCTTGCAGAGATGACACTCAGGATTGCTCTCCACCCACCACAGGAGGCACATGTGACAGAATTGGTGGAGGCATGGCATCATGTAGCTGGCCTCCTCCCAACTGTCCAGACAGGTTGGACAGTAGTTGTCCGGTTCCACGGTGACACTCTCCAACTGCTGCAGTGGGGTGGGGAGAGCTGGAGGTGTTAAGCTGCTGCCTCACACTGGGGCTGCAGCAGCAAGCATCACACTAGTAAAGAAAGAAAGAGAGGTCATGGTCATCAGCTGGTCCAGGTAGGGATGGAAGAAATGCCCAGGCCCCTCAAGAAAGAAATCTGCCCAGCTCCCCATCATGAGATTTCCCTGCACAGCTCACCTCTGCTGCTGCAAGTGCACTTCTGGGGTGACCCGGCTGCGTGAAACTGACAGGACAGGGGAAAATCCTCCATGAGCTCTGGGATCTGGCACCAAGAGCTGCAACAAACAACTCTACAAGTATGGTCACCACCACCAAGGCCTCTCAACACTCATGAACTCACTCAGCTGGTAGTGTGGGTACAAAGTGCCTGAGTGAGGCTCAGAGCCTGAATATAAGCAGCAAGGGATGCTGTATCCTAATCTGTTCCTCAGGAACATCATAGTCTGCCTCTAGGTGACATCTCAGTGACATTGGAACCCACAGAATCCTAGAATCCTTGAAGTGTTTGGGTTGAAACAGACCTTTAACATCATCAAGTCCAACCTTTAACTCAGTGCTAAGCTGCTCACCTAGGCAGCCCAGCAAAACCAGCACATACAGAATGACAGAATTACAGAATAATTAAAGCTGGAAAAGACCCCTGAGATCATCGAGTCCATGCCACTAAGTGCAGCATAAAATCTTTTCTTAAACACCTCCAGAGATGGTGACACAACCACATCCCTGGGCAATCCATTCCAGTGTTTTATCACCCTTTCTCTGAGGAAGTGCTTCCTAATATCCAACCTAAACCTCCCCTGGCACAGTTTGAGGCCATGCCCTCTCGTCCTGTCACTAGTTGCCTGGGAGAAGGGCCNACCAGAGCACTGCTGGCTAGCCTTCTGGGCTCTCCTGCTTCGCCTCACAGGGGATAACTTCAACTCATTTGAAGGGGCAATTTTAATCATGACAAAATGCACATTAAGATCTGCAACTTCTCAGAACCTAGGAAAAAAAAAATGGACTTTTTAATGGAGAATCAGGAAAACAGTTTTTCTGAATAAAAAAAAAAGTTCTTAGTATTTCAAGACTATTTTACAAGTAACGCATGGAATTAAATTATGGGGTTTAAAACTTTACTTTTAGTAATACAGACTTTCAGGTTAATCTACAATCATAACGTTCTTGAGATAACATTAATCTATCACTAAAAATGTAATAATTAATATAGCATGTAAATGTTCACTACAATTTTGTGTTTGTTATGTTAGACTAAGAGCATTCTAATAAATACAGATTATTTATTTTTTAATTCCAGAAACTTGAGTGCTTTCTTTACATGTCTCAATATGAGGAGTTGCATTCATTGCATTTACTTTTTAATGACTACACTGAAGACACACTGTGACTGTAGTAACTGCAAATTTAAATTATTATGTGTTAAGTCTCAGTGACTCCACAGTTGATGGACAGAAATGAGCAGTTTGAGGGGCAAATATGTGTAATTTACCTTACATACTTATTCCTTCGTGTGATAATTCAGGCCCTTCAAGGTACTATTTCTCTTTTTTGTCTGTAAAATCTGCACAACAGGTTTTCATGCAAATGCCTACATGACACACATCTATTCTAGTCAAGGGAATGCTGTCTGATTTTCCATGAAAGACATTTTGTAGGTAAAGACCTTTACTATTTTTTTCTATACTTCAATAATATTGGTGTTGATTTAAAAGGCTTTTCCTACTTTTGGTGGGGTTTTATCATTAAAAAAGTAAATAAAATTTAGGTTTAGTAAGAAAAAAAATCTTACTTACCACCACCATTTCTTCTTTTCTACAAAAGTTTCTAAAAAACTAGTCCTGAAGGATTAACAGGAATGTTACTTCTAAAGTGCTTATTCTGCCAATATTATTCTTAAAAGATTTTTTTTTTAATCTCTATATGTTTTCTGCTATCTATTTGACATTACCACTGCAAAGATGTTTGAAATTCTACAGCCCAGGAAGTAACTATAGTAAATAATTTGGGAAAGTTAATAATAATAATAACGATATTTTAATTTTGTTTGAAGCATCTGATGAAACTAAAATTTTTATTATTCAAACCACACAAGAAAATAAATTCAGGAATGAATTAAGCTGCACATGGCCATGCTTCACTATACTATACTTTGTACTAGCTTAAAGATGTTTTGATGAGATGTACTGATAGTTTCTAAAACTGAATACTTATGAAACTTCCAGAGAAACACAAATCATTAACTAAACAACTGAAAAATGAACTGCACTTGCAATGCACGTATATGGTTTCACTTAAAAAGCTGTTTGAAATCTTCTAATTTCTGAAGCACTAATTCAGGTATTTGCTCTGCATCGAAAAACTTAAAAGCCCCAGGAGTTCTTAGCCCTCTTCACTCTTAAGGCTACTGTATTTCATTTTCCCTCATTATTTTCAATTACATGGTATAAAAGAGATTTCCGTCATGACACATGCTAAGAAATGAACACAGCTCCCATAACTGTGTGTAAAGGACATATAAGTGCTCTTTACCTGGATGTGACACTACAAAGACTGATTTTGTTGGGATCTCTTTTATCTGAATAGTTGGTAAGCTTCAGAATTATCTTCCATTTCCATCTGTTTCTGAATTTGCAGATGTATTAGCACAATTCCAAAGTGTCTCTTGTTATTTTGACTCATTGCACTGTAATTTACATGAATATGAAACAAAAAAGGAGCTTCAATCAATAACTGAAATCAAAACAACCATGAAAATTTGGATCCAGATGCTCTCCACTCTATTACTATAAAATAAACTCTTCCACGTACAATTAGTATCCAGTTTAAAACCTTTGTTTCTTTCGATCCACCTTTTACTGTCCTTTAAACAAGTCAGTCTGTAAAACATCAGGACTTATTCTGAAAATTTACATATACAGAAGGTCTGCACAAGGGCGATATATGACACTTTTAATGACCTTTGTGGTACATTGGACCCAACTTTTCACAGTTATGAACCTGTAGTAAAAATATGTTAAGCTTGTTAATAATTCACACCATGTGGACTGAAAGAAAGTTCCTTAAAAAAATAAAGCATTCTTGTCTCAGCTTCATAATACGAACAGGGATATAAGCAGTAGCAAAATAAACAAATATGTTTCTAATTGTGACCTTTAGCAATAAGTAAAAAGCGGATGAGGTAAACCACTAATGAAACCAGTATATTTTGGAACAATGAGTAGCTTTTATATTAGTTTTCCGTATGTGTTGATTCAATTAGGGGTTCATCAAGGTTTTCTTCTGAATTGTCATTTGTATTTTTCTATGGTCAAGTAATCTCAGATTGCTCTAAATTTACAGGTAAAACTGATTAACTCTTAAGCTTGGAATTAAATCAACCTGTTTGTCCGTATTTCTCTCTCATCTCTTTTTATTTTATTTCCACAAAGTGTTTCGAAATATCTTACTTAGGGTTTGCAAATATTTGGATTTTATTTTCCAAAAGAAAATGCATCAGGCAACTGTCTCCAACTTATTGAGACAGAAGCACTGCATCAAGGTGTAACTATTCTGGCTACCTAGTCAGGACCCGAGACTCTGAAAAAGCCAAGACTTATAGACTCCATAACATTTAAGCTGCAGAGTATTGCACTGCAGCATTATTTTAATTTCTTTTTTAAAAATAAATAATAAAATAAACAAAACAACCCTTTACACTAAGTGTATATATGTTTATGTGTATGGGTATACATATATACACACATATCTACACATATAGGTGTGTATACATAAATCCTGACACTCTCCAAACAGGAAAATGAAATATATTGGACTTTCTAACCCTGTAGTTTGCTTCTGCAGGGTAATGCCACTCAAGAGCCCCGAAATCTGTTTGTCTTCAGTACCTTCTTTCATAGCACTTTTGTTGCTGTCAAGCGGAATGCCTTGGTGGAACAGGATTTGACACTGACTCATTCCTGTCAAACTCTTGTGCTAGTGAGTTAGTATTTTCTAAATAAAAATGTTTTCAGAAGGTTTCTAGTTAGAAGGCCAAACCATATTGCAGGTTATAGGCACAACTCCTACCAATTTCAGCAGGAGTCTGAAGTGTCCATCTATACGCTTAAGGAGAATGAAGAAATAAAAGTGCTGGAATTTTGTAATTTACTTCTCTTGCACATGTAGCCCTCCTGCCAGGTGTCAGTGGTAGTAACCAGGGCCGGGTTCAATAACATGTCTAGGGGACTCCTTCTAAAACAAATATGAGTGGTGGTTTGGTTCCCCACCTAAATCACCAACATTTAGGAATTTAATATTCTAACCTTTTACAGGTGTTCCTTCTCCCCTTGCAAGCATGCAGGAGTTCTAAGAATATGAAACCACAAATATCTTTAATTTGGGAAAACACAATAAGTATATAGTTTCAAAAAGCAAGGAAAACCCACACTGTGTTGGGGATATGGCCAACTTCACAGTTCCATTTATTACTCATACAGGTCTTTATGGTATAGCACTCTTTCTACAGGCAAAATATCCTAATATCAGCCGAACCCTTGGGATGACTTCACAACTTTTTTTTCCTTCCCTTCTTTAAGGTCTGAACTACTCTTATCATACTAACTTCTTTGCTTTACTTCGTTTTTCATTCTGAGATATCAGATACAGCATTCAGACTATTGCTTTTTTGGCCTCAGATGCTGCTGCTAGTCTGTTCATCTGAACTCAGCTCCTATAATACTGGTCACTGAGAAATCTGTACACTACTACCTGACTTTCTTGCTAAGAAAAAATCTTACATAAAGAAATGGATAACCACGAACAGCTAAAGCAGGAGAAAACAAATTAATGAATGAAGTAAAGATCAGTTATAAGTACTTGTTTCTGCATGAGAGTAGTGAATTAAGCTATAAAACGATATCCTATTTTGTGGAGTACAGATCAGTAGAATTGTATGTTCTGATGAGCTTTTTTTACTGTAATTTCTGTTGGATTTGGTTTTTAAAGAAATCTTATTTTTCTGAAAAATGGACAATGATAATATTAAATCTCTTACTGTATTTTACAGTGGGAAATTTAGAAGAAAATGGCAGAGAAAAAGGAAAAAAGAAAAGGTATTTTGAGAATCTAGAAATATCAGTCAAGAAATAATAAAATAAGCTTCAG
>WEIS01095786.1:1828-13258 GCA_013389965.1 Todus mexicanus
CGGAGGTAAGGAGCTGCCTCCCCAAAGATGGCCATCTCAGCGTCAGTCGACATGGCTGCGCTTTTTGGAGGGTCTCGTCAGCAGAGAACACTGTGGAAGAGCAGACACATTGCCCAAATGAGTCAATGATTTTAATTGCCTTGTATAAAAATAGTGTCACAGAATGTGTGATTTGGGAAGAGTCTCAGGCAGTTCTTTGGTCCACCTTCCTGAGCAAAGCAAATGTTTGATAAAGCTACCCAGAGCCTTTTGCATTCTTTTGGCGTCTTAAATATACAAACAAATTTGTTTCTAGGTTTAAACAGGGAGGTATATTCAGGTCTAAATTAGAAATAATTCTGGGCAAGGACAATAGAACAATTTCACTGATCTAAGAAAGCCATATTGGAAATTTTAGAGATCTGTTCTATCTGAAAGAAATAAGACTTTTTTTCCCCCTCCCCGTGTTCCATTGTCCAAGTATGTTAGTGATAGTTAACTTCCTATTTGATATCATGCCCTAATTTTAGTGTGCCTCTCACCTTACATCAGCTGCACTGATGTTTCCTTGACAATGGCAGAAATCTGTTGCAAATGACTTAGCTCTGGAAGTAGTATGTGAGTAAATGGTACATAAGGACAGATAATATGTTAAAATATCTTCTTGCCAATTATTTCTTTGTATGCAAATTGTTTGTGAAAATAATTATACACAAAGTTAGAAACCTTAGTCTGAGAATTCACAAATCAAAGCTGGATATCTAAATGTAGTACTGGGCTGGTATCAAAATACATGTCCAGTAGGAGAAAGCGCTTGAGTTCCTGAGAAGTCAGACAAATAGACAACTTATTTAGATGTTATGCCATGACTTTCAGTTACCCAAGTAAGCCAACCAAGTGTTAACATTTGCAACAACTCCTAGTAACAGGATCCTCCACTTTATTCTGTTTTGTTTCAGAAGAATAGGAGAAGGACACCTTTTTGTTGTTTGTTTGTTTAGTTCATTAGTTTATTTTCGCATTGTTGCCAAATTTTGTATAATGCAGATTATAGCCCTGCAGTATCATCTGAAAAGTATTTTCGTATACATTTTTGGCTGGTATCATGTACAGTAACACATATAACTTGTTACAAACCTTTAACGTTTTGCAATAGTCTGCTCTGTTGACTGGCTCACTGTGTCTGGACTTTGTGCCAGAGCAGATCATTTACTTCATTGTTCCATAATTAAACATGAGGAATCCCCAGGAAGCATTTCCTGGCATGACATCGGTGGCTAGTGGCTTCAAGCACAGCCACTTTGGAAAGCTTGCTTGCCATGAGCAGCCTACCCAACCCTTGCTGTGCTGTATTTACCATAACTGCACAGTGGCCAGGAATATATACACATGCAACAATTGCCACAAAATTTTACAGATATTTCTCACTATAAAGAAATCTATTCTACAGAAACATGCCACCTTCTTATCTGTCTCTTAAATGTGAGTAAATTAGGCTCTTACCTCTTATGAGACGATGTCTTGCAGGCTGGAAGACAATCAGTGCTGTAAAGCAGAAATAGCAGATCCCTCGTTACTGCTGCACGGAATTCCACAGGCAGGTCACAAAGTGAAAATACTAACACGCTTTGTCTCACAGGTATTAAATCCTTGCAGACACAGATACGCACACCAGGACTGCAGGGCTGAAGTGGGACATGTGAACTGCAGGGACGCCGTCCCTTTCTGTCAGCCACAGACATGCACTTACCATGAAGTTTTCACTGGAGACGGGACAGCCCAGATTCAAGAACTCTTTTATAGATTCTGGTCAGCACATGCTGCAGATGCCTCCTCTGTCTTTGGGCAAAGCATTTTTGGCAAACCTTGTTTTTGGCAAAGCATTGTCTGGCAAACCGAACGAACTGAAAACTGGAAAGTGATGTTGCTAGATATAATTAGAAAATTTTGGTCTCTCACTAGCTATGTGAATAAATCTCCTATAAATAATATGAGAAGATTCCTAAGGAAGGAATATCCACTAATGCTGACTAGAGGGATGAGGGTAACTGCTAATAACTATAGGCCATAGATGCTCCAAGAATCTGAGCTAAGGGAGCAGGAAGAGTCACTCAGTGGGCAAGCATGGTGACATTTGGGTGCATACCTTAACTTTTTCTGAGGCCAGCATAAGTCTGGTGACAGCTGTCCTTTTACAGAGCTCTCTACTTACAGACCCTGGATATGAGATGTGGATTTTACTGTTCTCTGCACTGCTTATCTTAATCAGGTTATAATTACCCTGCTTCACTTCTTTCAATTGTAACATAATATTGCAATGCATCAGGGAGAATAACCACCTGGAACCATGCTAACTGTTCATTAATTTGCATTCCATCTCTGGATATAAATATAACAACATTAATTTGTGCATCTTCCAACATTATGGAAATCTCGAGTTTAGAGATTCATAGGAGGACACATGACTGTATTCAACAGCCTTTGCTAGATTTTTGTTCCTTTGATTTAAGCACTTTAGGACCAGTTTTACTTTTTGGCATTGAAAGAGCTCTCTGGCAATGAAATTTATAATTTAAATAAATTTGTGAAAAAATAATTTCTTTACTTCAGTGGTGTTTATTTTCTTGTCAATCCCTAATTCTTCCCATAATAGAAAAAAAATAATCAGTAATCCCTCTCGACATAACAAGGCAAATGGTACTATCTATCTTGTGCTTCCTTGTATGGAAATCATGGGTTAGTTCTCATTAAGTTTGGCATTACCCCCTATAAATTTCTCATTCTACCTTCTCTCTCTCAAGATCTGAAGACACACAGTGTTAATACTCCACCTCCGTAGATCTGAGGAGTCTCCACCACTCTATTTGTTAGTCGAGGTTGCTTTAACATGTACATTGCTTTGTACTTATCAACATTTTTTTCACCCAGTGTAAGTATCACAAAATTCTTTCACAGCTATTCTCAGTTTACCATTTCCTGCTGAAAATAATCTTGTGTTGTCAAGGACATTCTTGAGACACCTTGATATGCTTTTTCAAGGCAAGAAGAATCTCATCCCTAACTGGCAGAGCTCTAACAGGTAAGACTTGAATATATGTAAGATATGTAACAAGGTAATTTTGAGGCATGTGGTCAGGATGGAGTAGTAATGCAGGGGAAGAAAATGCCAGGACTGTGGGGATGAATAAGGAGCTCATGGCAAAACTCCAGACACAAAAACACAATACACAGAGGGTGGAAGCAAGGACAGGTAGCCCGGGAGGGACGTGGTGATTAGCAAAAGTGCCTGAAGGCTGGAGGACTGTAAATGTCACTCCTGTCTTCAAGAAGGGTGAGAAGGAGGGTTCAGGCAACTACAGGCCAGTCAACCTCATCTTGAGCACTGGAAAATATTGGAGCAACTGGAAACCATTTCCATGCACCTGAAGGACAAGAAAATCATTAGGAGTAGTTATCATGGCTTCACGAAGGGGAAATCATGCTTGATCAACCTTATAATGCTCTATGATGAAATGTCTGGCCTGGTAGATGAAAGCAGAGCAGTGGATATAGTCGACTTCAGGAAGCCCTTTGACACTGTCTCCCATAAGATCCTTGTAGAGAAGGTGTTGAAGTGGGGGCTGGATGAACAGACAGTGGGATGGATTGAAAACTGGTTGAGTAGCCAGACTCAGAGAGTGGTGATGAGTGGCAAGAAGTCTAACTGGACACCAAAAATTAGCAATGTAGCCTAGGGGTTAATACTACCTCCAGTGCCGTTTAACATCTTCATAAAGATTTGAATGATGAGGCAGAGTACACCCTCAGCAGATTCACTGATGACACAAAACTGGGAGGAGTGGTTGATATGCCAGAGAGTGGCAATGCCATCCAGAGGGACCCTGACAGGCTGAAGAAATGGGCCTACTGGAACCTCATGCAGTTCAACAAGGAGCCTTCAGCTGGGGAGGAGGAACAACCCCAGGTACCAATATTTTCCAGGGGTGACCCAGTTGGAAAGCAGCTTTGCAGTAAAGGACCTGGAGATCCTGGTGGACACTAAGATGACTGTTAGCCAGCAGTGTGACCTTGCTGCAAGGAAGGCCAATGGTGTCTTGGGCTGCATTAGAAGGAGTGTTGCCAACGGGTGAAGTGATCCTTCTCTGCTCAGCACTGGTGAGGCCACATCTAGAGCACTTGGTCAGTTCTGGGATCCGCAGTACAACAGAGATCTGATGCATGAAAAATGGTGTACCACTGCAACGGGACTGCTTTAGTTGAATGCTCTACCACTTCATCTGTTTATTCCTCTGACATCAGAGAAGGGCCCTCTCAATGGAACAATACTTGGTGGTGGTTGTCGTGACTGCTGAGTAGCTCAGTCCACCATGACTGGTCTTGCTGACATTTAAGTGGTGCTTGTCCAGTCCACCAGAGGTGGAAGGAACCTGTTGGAACTTTTTCTCATTTTGTATACTTGGACATTCTCTGATGGCTGTTCGATGACATTTCTCTAGACATCACTCAACAATCAACTACAAAGAATAAGTGCAATTTTTCTGATCCCTTTGGCCCACACTTTGATCCAAATGCATGAGGTTGTCACCGTTTTTCACGTCTTGCAGCATCCTGGCTTTGTTGCCCATGACCACCTCACATAACCTAAGGGAGTCAATGCTGGGTTTGTTCCTCAGCATGCAGTAGATGATTTCAAAGTAACATAAATATGTCTTTTCTAGCATTTAAGCGCCACATCCAGCCATTGTTTCTGGTTCAGAAAACAGAGAACAAGAGGCTAGCTCTCATTAATGAGGGGGGCAGGGAGCAATAGCTTCATTCTCCTCATGTTTCACGTGGAAGGCCTGGGGCCTCAGAAAGCCTCAGAGTCTTACTTGAGCAGTTTTGGCAGATGGTGTCATGCAAACAGAAATGAACACTATGGATACGATGGGTTACAATTACTGGTGTTCTGAGATTCAAGTTACCTGGAACTGCTTCTTCTCAAGCAAAGGGAAATCCTTTAGGTGTGCCCTTAAAAGCCATAGATGAAGTACAAACATTTCCAGAGGAGTAATACACCTCAAGAGGGAGTCTCCTGCTGCACAGAAAATGCAGCTGTACACTGCCATCAGCACTCACTCCTTATACCACACTCTGATGTATTATTTACCCAGTCTACACAGGAATAATGAAATTTATCATCACTATGGCGTTTCCTGCCTTGCAGTCTCTTGTTCCACTTGAGGATGTTATAGTTGTCACCATTTTGAGTAGATGAACCCTATATCACATTTTTCTGCTTTGGCTTGTAATTTGAGGCTCAAGTAATTCTCTCATTCTCTGCTACTTGTTAACATGTGTCTTTTCCTCACCAGGCGTGATTCTTGCGTTTTGTTTCATGCTTCCCTGGTATTATGTGCAGGATCCTTTCTTTTTCCTGTCTTTTGCAGAAGTCAAGAATCCCTAAGGCCTCTCATGTGAAGGACTACAACCTTCTGTTATTTATGCTTGAAAAAGTGATTGTGGCTTTCTCATCTCTTCCTGGGAAGATTCAAATTCGTCAGCATAGAGCTACTATAGCCACTATATGTCACTATTTGTTTCTCGCTCCATTGGATAAACTTAGGTATTGCTCATATCCTCGTGACAGTAGCTCCCTGGAACAGCTGATAAACAACTTCTGATAAAGTAGGAGATTTTGTTCTCCCTATTCTTTGCCCTGTTCTTCATTTTTGTTCAGTCGGGGAACGGGAGGAGTCGGAGAGGAGAAGTGGGATTTCCCCTTGTATGCAGACCCAGTTTGCTCTTTCAACTCATCTCATGGTGAGGAACTGCTTCTTTAGGTTTAGCTAAAGTTTCAGTGTTTATAAATCTCTGTCACTGTTGGGGTTAAGCAGGTTCTCAGTGCATCAGGCCTCTCTTATGGAAAATATCTAAAGAATGAAGCAAACTTGGGAGCAAAAAGAAAAATGAAGCAGTTCCTACCAACCATTATTTTTCTACCATTCTTACTTCCATCCATCTCTGCAAGTCTGAACTTGACCAATGCAGGAAGCAAAACACAGCGCAGCTGAAAGGCAAAAGGCGCGTTGAAAGATATATGGATACAGACTATCTTACAGAGCAATGCGGCTTGGGCAAAGCACTGGAGTGCTGATATTCCCCAAGGAAGGAGAGGGGATTCAGACATGCTGAAAATAGATCCTTCCTGAGAAGATCACAAAATGACAGAATGACAGAGAGGCAAAGGTTGGAAGGGACCTCCGGAGGACGCCTGTGCAAGCAGGGCCGCCTGGAGTCATTTGCCACGTCTGCCTCACTTTCTGCCACACCATATACAACAGCTTGCACCCCATGTTCTGTGATTATTGCAAAGAGTCCGAGAGTGACAGGCCACATTTTAGTGACGTTTGATTCGTGGAAGTAAGTGGAAACATCTCGAGAATGCCTGCCTCTGATGCAGTGAAGCTACCCTTGTCACATTGAGCCCTAGTGGTTGCTCATATTATGGGAATGAACTTAAGAATATCTGTATCAAGATCTTCCTAGCCCAGGATCGTGTCTCTGACGCTTGCCAAGATGAGATTGACAGTTAGAATATGTGAACATCGCAAGAGTGCAGTGATCTCGCTAAGACTGCTCTCACACACAGCCCCTCTCATATTTTGCTTGGAGACTTTCTGAGCAGGTGATAGTATCTTTGTATTTTACATCCAAACCTAGTTTTTATTCTATTAATTTGTCCGTTTTCTGGAGTTGGGTAGTTGTATACCAGAGGGGCAGAGTGCACAAGGGAATGTCTTCAGCCAACCCTGGAAGTGGAACTCCAATCAGATCCATAAGTGACATAATTATGCAAAATTCTTGTCCCAGAAATCATATCATGAACTTGTCACTACACTTACTCAGACCCAGTTCACAAAGCTATTTCTGCAACTCAGAGGCTTACTGACATGTCTTAAAGGAAAAAGGAAAAAGAAAAAAGGAGAGCAGATACTGCTCTAAATGGCAAAAAGGAAAACATGAAGAATAAAGTTACAGATGAGATGAAAAACAGTAATTATGTTAGAGCAAAAATACATGGAATTTTTCAAAAATATAACCATTACAGAGTCAGAGAAGTTGACACTGAGACTGTATTTGCAAGAAACTGGAGCAAGTTAATGTCAAGTATTCAGAATCCCGGGCATGAGCACATTTAACTTCAGCTTGAAATGAGGTCGCAAAAATTGTGTGAGTCTTATTAAGGTATTAATCTGACGATAATCTCTGGGAAAAGAAACTAGGTAATTTTTCCTGTTTCACAGACAGAGGGATGCCGACAATCACAGTGAAGAGTATGCTGGCAGAAATAAGGCATAAATAACTTCCTAGAATCAATATTCTGTTTGTTGTTGTTGTTTGTTTGCTTGTTTTCTTTTTTTCTGGAATGTTTGTGCACTGAAGGCTAAAATGAGAGCTGAAATGACAAATTGGTATTTGGTCCATGTGAGCTGTGTGACAACCAGATAAATAATACTTTCCTATATCAATTCTGCGGTAGGATGACAGCTGGTCACAAGAATGCCTGAGAGATAGAGTTTAGAACATCAGTGGAAATCACAGCAGTGCTGTAGGCTTCAGAAAGAAGCAAGATGAAGCTGAGTGCATCAGCTGATGTTTGAAAACTGCTGGGGTAGTAGTAGTGGCACTGTATGAAAGCCTGATGACACCTGCTCAGAAATATTCTGTACAATCTCAGCCAAAATTGCTGGATAGATAAGACATCCTTGAGTCTCACCTGACCCCATACAGGAGCTGCTCACCAAACTCCTGCTTAGCTCCAGACCCAGAGCAACGTGCTGCAGGATGGTCATTTCTGCCCAGCTACCACTCACTCATGCCACCATACTTGATCCTGCATCTGTCTTGCACGGCACTTTGTTGGCCCCTCAACACCTCCAAAGGCAGCTGGACATGTCTCTGGCCTGCCATAGGTCCCAGTCATTCAGCTCCTCCTCTCTCCATGGTGTGCCAGCGTACCGTCCCTCCTCCAGAGCTGCTCCTCGCTTCTGTGGCCAGTAGCCAAGAGACACTGACAAGCTACCCACTTGCTTTCACACAGGACAGATCCTTCCAAAGCAATCCCTATGGGATTAATAATGGGACCACTCTGCAATGACAGCTTTTATCACTTTCAAAGTCGATATTGAAGCTGTCAGAGATGTTGCAGCAAACACTGAAACACTCAGACCTTCAGAGACATATCTGCTGTATAATAAGCTACATCAAAAAGCTCACAGACAACTCAGACAAACATACCAACATTTCCAGTTAAACTGAGTTTTGTACTTCTTCGGATTATCTGATACACCAGATTATTCAAACATTTTCCGCATGGGATTTGCAGTTTGCAAGTGCTGTTGCTGGCCACGCTCTCGGTATGAGCCAGGCACGCTGGAGGGATCCATGCACCCTGTGGAGCCCGATTAACTGTCTTAAAGGGAATATGCAGCTTCTGCTGCAGCAGCATTTCTGCTGCTCTCCAAGTAAAATGAGAGCTCCCAGGAATGTTAACACAAGCCAAAAAGAAAAGTCGGTGCTCTAATCAACTAGAGCAAAACTTCTTATCCTTATCCTTCTGCTAAGATGCAGCTGAGTACTGGACCGTGGCGATGGTAAGGACATACTTTGCATATGAAGCTCAATAAGAATTAGGTTAGATTAAATTGAAATGAGGGAATATCTTTGTTTGTCATGCAGGCTCTCTGTGGCTGGCACAATGTGTTGCCAGGTAAGGAAACATATTTTAAGAGATCTTTTGCGTCCTTAATAGTGAATTCCATGCTGGTGTATTAAAGAGAAAAAAGAAAAAAACAGACAACAAGGCAAACATGAAGTGACATCTGGAAGAAAGTTGCTAATGATAATAACTAGTGAAGGACTTGAGCACATACTCTGGGATGAAATGCAGTTCAGGATGATCATTGCATGAGCTGTGAGTGATGCAAGCTAAAATCCATGGAGCTAGAGCGTAAGCCCCAGGATAATGCTGCTGGGGAGAGTTCGGGGGAGTTGTTGAGTTTTGTACGAATGGATGGCTTTTCTCCCTTCAAGTCCTGTCCATGTATTCTCATTGCTTGGTATACTTGTAATCTTGCTTAAACGCATGAAAAACTTAGTAGCATCTTCTCCTGGTCTGGAATGTCAGAAGCTGCATTTTCGCAAAAGCGCTACGTCCTTTTTCAGTGTGGATTCCAAGCAGCTGCCTGAAAAGCTACTGTGACAGTTAATGTGCAGTTAAGGGAAAGGTATCATTTCACTGAGCCCTGGAGAGGAAAAGTAAAAGCTATGACCTGTGCTGTTTGGATAAGCAGTTCTTGAACGTGCATCAGAGTTAGCTAATTATTGTCCTCATACCATCGCAGCAAACCTGAGAGGATGACATCTGAGCAGTAAATAAGATGAGGGTGATACAGAGGAAACTTCAGTTGTGCGGAGGATGAGGAGGGTGGAGAGACTGAGAAGTCAATGGGAAGAAGAGGATGTCTGGAAATGTCCGAGATGTTGGAAAGTGAAGCAGAAATGACAGAAATCAGTGTTTTAAGTCCACGATTAGAATCAGCAAACAAGCAGTTTGTAGTGAGAAAAAAAAATGTATTTTGAGCTATGATGCATCTACAGTAAAAACTTAAAGATCTTTGTATGGCTTTGTATGGCTTCTTGTGAGGAGAGAGACTCCACCCTCTTTGTAGAGCCCTTTATGTACTAGAAAACTGTAATAAGAGCCCCTCCTTGAGCCACCTCTTCCCCAGGGAGAAAAGATCTAACTCCTTCAGTCTTTCCTCTTCGCGCAAGCTCTCCAGTCCTTTGATTCTTTGGATCCTCTCCAGTCTGTCCACATCTTTCTTGAATTATGGAGATCAGAACTAGACTCTGTGCAGGCCGACAAGTGCTGAGTAGAGTGGGATGATCACATCTCTAATTCTGCTAATAATACCTTTATGGATGCAGCCCAGGTTTGGATTTGACTTCATTAAAATGTGAATTTCAATTCTTTGTTAGCTCACACAGGGATTCTGGTCTATTGGCTGGGATATAGTGTTCTGGTCTTGCAGCATAGACTTATGCCAACACTGGGAGCAGGTTGGAGCTGTGATGAGAAGGACAGTGATCTTATTGCTATCAACTTCATAGCTGCTCTGCATGAAGGTCACGTTCACACTGAAAGTATCTCAAAGAGTTACTCACTCATAAAATAGCATCTCTTGCAGGGCTCAGTGTGTCCACCCTCTACTCTTCCAGGAGTGTCCCACACTCTATTCACTCTCCCAGTCTCCACCATACCTCTGCTTTCCCAAGGTGCACCTCTCTTCAGTCTTTTCAGCCATTCCTTTAGGTGCCATTGGTCACCTAATGAGGAGAGAACAGGACAGGTGACCCTAAATTGGCCAATGAGGGATCGCATCCCATATATATGTCACATTCAGTATAAAGCTGAGGGATCATGAGAGTCAAGCCTCTTCTTCAATAGCTGGTGCCCAAAGAGGACCCTGCTCATTCTGCCTTTGATCCATGTGTTCCTGAATCCAGTTCCAGAATCTAGCTTCTGAATCCAGTTCTCATCTGCCTCTGAGTTCATTCTGGGACCACAGGGTCAGTGGAGATGGTGATGCAGTTGCCATCAAGGGGCTTGGGTTTGTATATATTTGTACAATTTTTATTTTATTCTTATTATTTTCATGAAAGAAGTTATTCTTTTCCAATCTTTATGTCTCTCTCCCTTATTCCCTTTCTCTTCACCTTGGGGAAGGGAGAGAGACTAATAGAGACTGTCTGTCAATTGTTTGCTGGTCAGCCCAGCCCTAACTCTTGACAGCCAGTAAGTATTTAGAGAAATAGAAAGCTGGATCTGGAATTGTTGTCAAGAAGCCTCTGTAAGGAATTTCTTTCTGCAGATTGGAAATGCTTTCTCCGTGTCTTAGTGCCTCCTATAGGGCTGATGCTTTTGTGTTCAGGAGACACAAGACACTATTTCATGTCCAAGCTGTTTAAGGTCAGAGAATTCTGTGGTGCACGTATGACAGCAGACCTAGTGGAGCTCATCAACTGCATCTATTTTAAACCTTCCCTAAGAGACGTGTCTTTATGCCTATTATGGACCCATGTTTTTCCTCAAGACCTTTGCATCAGCACTTATCAGGTCACAAGCAGATTAACTCCAGAAATAGCATGTCAATGCAAAATGACTCCTGTCCTCCAGCTAGGTCAGCAAATCACAAAGGGAGGAGAAATTAGTTTTCCTCGCTCCTCCCATTGATACTCCACCCTGATTCCAAGAAGTCTCCTCCAGTCCTGCTTTCTGGGATGGCCGGTGGCAAGGCCAATGTGTGGGACTTCTCTCTGTTTCCCCCACACTCGGTTTGAAGTAGAAAGCTGGACCAAGATGTTGCCACCTAAGGAACCTGCAGCCTTACCTTTCCTCAGGTGAGC
>WEIS01095788.1:0-16518 GCA_013389965.1 Todus mexicanus
AACAAAGAAAAGCAACTAGCTTCTGCGTGATGCAATTTGGTTTCCACTCTCCCCCAGGGAGAAAAAAGAAGCAAACGGATTTTTTTCTCCAGAACCCAGGGAAAATTAGTATGTATTTGACCTTTGAGTATAATCCCTTGTAGACTCACGTTCCTCAAGTACACTAGAAGCTGAGATGCCTGGAGCCATAAAACTATCCTGAACTATAAATCTAGATAGTTTAAAAAATTCCAGCGGGGAAAAAAGCTCCCAGGTCCTCTGAGATGTGCAGCTAGAGGCTGTCTACAACCATCAACCTCTTAACAGTTCTGAAAAGCCCGAAGGCACAGGGCTCACTCTGCAGACCCAGCGATGCTCCACGGTGGTAAATAGAACACCTAAACTCCTGCCTCAGCTGGTGCTTAAGCAAATTAATTTTATTAGCTCCTTCTTCAACACTCTTTTCCAAAAGCCGTGCTTCTCATGTTATGTCATTTACTCAGTCATTTAAACAGTGAAAAGGAGCATTGTAACACAGAACACAAACTGCCTTTCCACACAAAGCCGGTGTGAATATAAGCATGAGAGTCACAGAAGGGTCTTTGCCTGGAAGCTCAACAAAGCCATGAAGATGTTGCCTTTTTGCTTGGAAAACAAACAAACAAACAAACTCAAAAAACAACAACATGATGACATGATAGTGTGTGCAAAGTTGCAGAAACAACTAATAGTTTCTAATTATTTTTTTTTTAAAATCAGCTTTTTACTGGAGGGTTTTGTTTTGTTAAGTAACAGAAAAAGCTACTGTTTCTATTCAAAACCAGAAAAATTTGGTGCCAAATTAAGAACCACATTTCTGAAGGCTTTCTCTGGATTTCAATGGAATAAGCACTTCACCTAGTTCACATAAAGAGCTTAATCTTTTTCTTCTTTAATCTGCCTCAAACATACATTACTGTGCTGCTGCTTGGCACAATGCAGACAAACAGACTTGCTAAAGTGATATATTTCTGTGCAAACACTTGATTATTGTACAGGCAGAAGACTTAATTACTTTCTCCCCAGGGATGCACTGTATATTTAGATAGTTTTCTATGGCTAAGGATTGGCTTATTTAATTTCCTTGGTTAATAAATCTATTTAATACGGGTGGAAGTGAACTTCCCAAAACCAGAGCCCTGCTATTATCTGGCCAATTTGGATATATGTGCATAGGGGTATTTACCCATAGACTTCCCTTGTGAAACAGACTGGAAAGGACCATTCGAATCTCTGCTGAAAAAGGAATGGGATAGCATCAGCAAAGATCAGTAACTTTGCAAAGTTCAGGGAGGTCACAGAGGCCCCATCCCTGGAGACATTCAAGGTCAGGCTTAATGGGGCTCTGAGCAACCTGTTCTAGTTGCACATGTCCCTACTCCCTGCAGGGGTGGCTCGACTAGATGACCTTTAGAGGTCCCTTCCAACTCAATGCATTCCATGTGTATTCAAAACTTAAGTAGACAGTCTCCAACTCTGAGAACATTCAATGTATATCACACTATCGGGGATCCAGCGTGTGTTTGAAGCAGCTTCTTCATTTCTCTAAAGTGGTTTTAAGCAACTCCACAGCAGCAGACATTACAAAATTAATTTCATGCCAGAGCCCATCCAATAAGTGCTTCCAGCAGGAAGGGCTGGAGAGTGGCAGTTGCGCGGCTAAGGAAGAGCTTGGCAGTGGACCCTGACATGTCACTGCATGGGGACATTGCTGTGAAGTCTTAGTCCTAGAGGGAGCAGAGAAACCCCCTTCTATTGACAACTGCATTGAACACAGCTGTCACTAGAGCAAAGCCCAGGCAGGTGAAGCTATTCATCCTTCCCTGGAGCAAGGAGAGGGAGCAAGAGCTACAGGAGCCTCCGTTGAGTTTCTCCTGGGAGAGATGTATGTGCACATACACACCTCAACTTATACGTATCAACTACAGACCAGGACTGTCCTCCTCACCAAACCTAGTGGCATAGTCCAAATTATTGACAGACTTCCCCCGTAAAGGTCCATCCCAGGACACATTCACATAGCACAGCAACGTTGTTGTAGGGTGCTCAAGAAGCCTATAGCAAAATAAAGAAGATTCTGCCTTGCTGTAAATTTACAGCAGTAAAATGGGAGATGAAAGCATGTTATCCTTGGACTATCTCTAAATATTTGCGTGATAATGTCATAGGGTATTTGCCACCTGCAGGGTTGTATACATGCCAGAAAACAGCAGGTGTTCTCCAGGAAAGATGAAACTTAGAGTAGAAATCCTAGGTTCAGCATGATGTTACGATTGAAGGGCGGCTAACATCCACCTCCCACATCTCACACCCCCACGAGCTGCACCAAATTATATCAGTGAAGAAGATTTATAAACAAGACAAGAATTTCTGCATGAAAGGAACAGACAAGGAGATTCTCAGCTAAATTAAGTGTATGGCTGCACACAAACACTGTAGCAGATAGCTTGTGTAAGTATCTAAGCCAGTCACCAGCAAAGATGCCACTCATGCACCATACGGAGGGCAAAGCAAAAAGTGACTGTTTTTTGAAAAAGTGAGAAGGAGCCCTAGACAAGAGCCCTGGACATCCTACATCTTTTCTGTGTTGAAGCAGGTGGGTGGGTGCAAAATTACACAAGATGACAAGTTATGTTCCCTCCATATATCCACAAAACATTTAACACTTCACGGGCACAAGTAAAACCTCTTTCCTGCTTGTAATTATTGCCCAAGTACCTTGCATCCAACAGCTACTTTGGATCCCTGTAATGTTCCCCAATATTTAAGTGTGATATTGGAAGAGCAGCAGAACACTCTGAAAGAGCACGTCATACCTTAATGCAATGACACAAGGACAAGAGGAACAACACTAGCTCATTTCTCTTCAAAGAGGAGACCAAATGAAGCAAAAAATGAAAGTAAATGTTTTGTAACAGCAGTCACTATCAGTATGACCCAACGAATTTTCCTTTTGTGAGTCCATACAAAAAAAATAGGAAGATTCTCAGGCATCAGAATACCACATTTTAAATGAGCTTTTCCATCCTCCCATTGCTGAATGTGGATCGCCTATGATATAGGAAAGCTGTTTCCTCCACCCAGCAAAGCAACACAAATGAGTGACAGAGGAGCTGGCACGATGGCAGATGAGATTAACATCTTCATTCTGCCACAGAGGGGCCAAGAACACGCAGGGAAAAGGGTGCTTGAGAGCCTATTAACAGATGGCATCTTAACAGTTGGACCAATGGCATCTATATTAGGCCAGACTCGAATCAAAAACCCATCACATTACCAACAGCAGCAGCACTGGGGAAAAATACTTCTGATTTCCAGTGCAAGAAGTGTGCACCCATCTGCAAGTGCCACCCAAAAATAATGGCACAGCCTCCAGCAGTGCCATCAGGCTGTCCACCTGATGGAGCACCCAAACCACCCCAAGAATGGAGCTGCAAACAGGGCAAATTCCTTTCTGCTCAGGCAAGAGCAGAAGAATTTCTTTGGGGACGTGTGCGTGTATTTGTGTGCACACACAGCCTGCCCAGGAATATAAAAGCTCCTCCACTCATTGCTGACTGCCCTGACTCAGAAAAAATCTCACTAGCCTCTGATCCCCACACAGCAATTACAGTCTGAAATACTTTGCTGAGTAAATTAAAGTGAGTTCTGCCTGAATGAGACAGGCAAGTTAAAGAGGGGAAAAAAAAAAAAAAGGCATATCGGTGATACAGCTAAATTATTTTTTTTTTCCTAGTATACTCTTATCTCAGTAATCACACTGCAGGACTATACAGTCTTGAGGGTTTTAAACCCTTTAGCTCAAACTCCAGCTAATGCTTCCTACAGGGGAAGGCTCGGAAAAATGTATCCAGATTCATATTGAATAGTTATTTATCCTTGAGCCCATGCACAGGCTCTTCCTCAGAACAGCACGGCTTTCATGTGCTTTGCTTTGCTTGTATTGCAGGTGGGTAACGCTAAACTGAGCCAGGGAGACTTAAACCCAGATAAGAACATCCCTTCAAGGGTGGAACTCCTCATTCACCGCCACTTCTGCAGGGATTAGCTCTCCTGGATGCTCCCCCACACCACACATGCAGCTTGGTACATTGTGCCTGTTGTTACAAAGCATTTACCGTGTCATTTGATCACGTCATCTGCAATTTCGAATGACAGTAGCCTCTGTATTTTGCCCTCCCCAAGTGCCGTGTCCTAGCTCAGCTAAAAGTTCTGCATTCTGGACCTAAAACCATCCCATCAGCTCGTAGTAAAAGGGGCAGGGCAGAAATATTATTATGGATGGGAGGTGAGGAAAAAGGGCTTTTTTTCCCCACCCACTACAGTTTTAGTAGGGTCAAGTCAGCACTGTCCACCGTTGCACTTCGGAAAGGGGAGAATAAGGAGCAAAAATGCCAGGTACTTCTTTCTTCACCACAGGGAAGGCAGAAGAGAGCAGAGCAAGGCTAGATGACGGACTTAGTCTTTAGACAGTATGAATCAAATGAACATAAAGAAGGAGAAAAACATTTCTGTATGGCTAAATCTTATTTCAACTCATTTGTTTAGCCTTTAACTAAGTAAAGCTGAAATAAGCATTCCAAGCCACAGGTAGCCCTACCTACAAAATCTTGCCCAAATATATTGCTCTTGCTGGCCAATGGGGAAATCTGGATATTGCTGCTGTAAAAACAAACCGGTTCTCCCCCACACCTCAGCGGTTTTCTGTTCGCCCTTTCTCACACAATCTCCTTTCAGAATTATTATTATTATGATTATTTTTTATAGCATTCTAAAATTCCTTAGTATTATTACAATGGTTCTACAAAACAAAACAGCAGGGGCAAGTGCCCTTTAACAGTTCTTTCCAAAGGAAGGTTTGTATTTACATCAAAATCGAGGCTAAAGGCAGGGAACACCCCTAAAATAAGCATTTGGCATGCATTAAGCACAGCGTGAAGAATTCTCCACACATGCAACCTTCACTGCCAAAAGCCAGAGTGCAATTTTCTATGCCACTGTTTCTCTTCTTCCCTAAAGCAAATTACTGTTACTAGGCAGTAAAATGTTATCTTTTAGCATCTTGCCATTTACTGTTTCCTTATTAGTATTCAAGTCTGTATGAGTATGATGAAATTTTTAACAGTGCAACATCCTTCAGTCAAACTTTTGCATAGTCAAGGCCAAAATATCACTAAGAGTCAAATTCCACCCCCTTCCCCCATGCTCTAGTCCCAGCCTAGCAGAACTGCTCTGCTATTTTCATTAAAAAAATAAAAATAAAAACATTCTATGGAGATACTGATCACTAAGTGATTCAACTACCCTGCAAAAACCGATAGATCAATACAATTTGCTCAGATGTCAAAGTATCCTCACAACGCATTCAAATGAAAAACTCAGGCCATCACAGCCTGGTGGCTTTCAACCAACTGAGCCAGTGCCTAAAGGTGAAGCGTTCAACATTTAAAATAAAACTGAGTAAAGGACATCGAGGCTTCCAGTATATGAAGACACGTGCAACCAAAGACATCTGGAACAATCCCCACTATCAATACAGGCTATGGGATGAGGTGATAGAGAGTAGCCCTGCAGAAAAGGACTCGGGGGTTCTAGTGGACGAGAAGCTGGACAGGAGCAGACAGTGTGCACTTGCAGCCCAGAAGGCCAATTGCATCCTGGGCTGCATCGAAAGAAGGGTGACCAGCAGATCCAGAGTGGGGATTCTGCCTCTCTGCTCTGCTGAGACCTCACCTCCAATACTGTGTCCAGCTCTGGAGCCCTCAGCACAGGAAGGACATGCACCTGATGGAGCAGGGCCAGAGGAGGCCACAAAATGATCAGGGGGCTGAAACACCTCTGCTGCGAAGACAGGCTGAGGGAGCTGGGACTCTTCAACCTGGAGAAGAGAAGGCTTCAGGCAGATTTAGTAGTGATCTTCCAGTACCTGAAGGGAGCTTACAAGAAAACTGGAGTGGGCCTGTTTACAAAGGCCTATAGTGAAAGGATGAGGGGTAATGGTTTAAAATTAGAGAAGAGTAGATTTAGATTGGAAGTTAGGAAAAAGTTCCTTACCATGAGGTTAGTGGAACACTGGAACAGGTTGCCCAGGGAGGTAGTTGAGGTCCCATCCCTGGAGACATTCAAGGTTAGGCTCAACAAGGCTCTGAGCAACCTGCTCTAGTTGAGGATGTCCCTGCTCACTGCAGGGGGGTTGGACTAGATGACCTTTGGAGGTTCGTTCCAACCCAAACGATTCTATGATTCTGTGAAGTGAAATTATATTGTAGATTCCTATGCAGCAGCTGAGAAATTATAAATGTTGCTTCCATGGGAGAAATTAAGTATGGCAAGCGAAGAAAAGATGGTGCCACTTGGGATGGGAGCGCAAGACGCACCTACACACATTTTCCTTGAAATAGCAATACATTAATTGGGATCGTGTACACCCAGTAAATGGAAGAGTGTATTGCCCTACAACTTTATGACGCACCTCAAGACAGCAGGGTTGAAAACAAATGGATGGTGTTTGTGGTAATCTCACGACTCAAAGAAGATAGAGAACTTTCATGACCATGGGGCAAAATTCTGTTTATTATCCCAAAAATATTCCAATACTGGTCCAAGAGTTCCTGATCACCAAACATCACAATCAGAAGAAGCAAATGTCAAGGACAAACATTAAAGAATCATGAGAAGGGGTAGTTTAGCAGAGAAGAAAGGAAAATCAGCAGAAAACTAATAAAAAAACAAGCTGAAAGAGTAAATTGTGTTGCTCCTTTTAAGCAAGGACCATGATTAAGTGAAGGAGAGACCTGACTGTTCTGTGTGACATCAGAAAAGAGAGAGAGAGATTACACAGTGGCAGGAAAATTGAAACAAAGAGACAAATATTCATTGAGCTAAAATACCAGATCCTTGAAAGACACCATCACAAATTCAGCAGCAGGGAGTGAACGTTACTAGGAATATGAAATATTTTTTTCTTCATTTCACAGGGACCAGTAGAGAAACAGATCACGATGTGAATGATGCTTCTATTACTCTAACATATTCAGGAGCACATAAAATGCAAACATATCAAAGCTTTCTGAATGGAGAAAAGAGTAAGGCACAAGAGGGTAATTTCAAGTGCAGGTATTACGGGATCTCCTCACAATAAAACTGTTTCATCTTGATGGCACGGAACAGAGCTGATTCTCTGTACTGCTCTTCAGTTGTGCTGTAGTCTGATGAAGTTTATGGGCAGCATAAATCTTGTCCTAGCATAAGCAGATGGTAAAGCCACAAAGGTATCACGTGGGCTGATGGTACCACGCCAAAGAGAGAGAATATGAAGTTCATAGCTGAGCTGAACCCTCTTCTGTGGCCAGGAGAGGGAGGTCACGCTCCCAACCAGATTCTTCCTCCCCCGCTTCCCCCCCACAGAAAAATAGTTCAACCCAGAAACAGCAGGAAGATGAAAAGTGACAGCAAGGAGCAAAGAGATAGCCTCTGCATTTCCTAAACTGAAGAGTATCCAAGTTTAAGGGAGACAAAAGAAAGGATTTTCAATACAAATGCAACTTTGCTGCCAGCCACTTGGCCCGAAGGGAGCTCTGCCATGGCAGCAGGTTGACCGCATATCTGCAAAAGATGTGGGATGCGAAATGGAAAGACTCCATCACCAACTGAGATTTTCAAGAACCTGCCCGTCATCGGTACCTGCAGGAAGCACACGACACAGTGAAAGCTCGCACTTCATCTCAACACACATGACCTTCTGTCAGGCAACCAGGTACAGGGATACTCAAGAGAACGCCTTAGAGAGTGGAGAGCTGCTAGACTCAAACAAGGCAGGACACACAGAAACAGCAAGGAGGGTGATGGTGCAGCAGCCAGCAAACCAGCTTCAGCAGCTGGAGAACCGCAGCCTTAGACCACAGATGGGAAAGACAAGCAGTGCGTGTCCTTTCTGCTCATTCCTCTCACTGTATTTAAGCAGCATAGATCATTAGTGAAACAAAGAGATTGGGTTGGCTTTCTTAAAAAAAAATAAAAAGGCTATTATTAGCTGTACCAGCTGGATCTTATGTACTTTTATTGCAACTAAAAATCTGTCAAGCTGCTCTCCTTGAACAGCACACAAATCACCATCTCCACTGTTTCAGATGGAAATATCTGTCTTTCTTACATTCCCCACCAAATAAAATTTTCTAAAGATGAGAGCTCTTAGAAGCTGAATAAAATTTTACATTAAATTAAACTAATTCAACAAATTGCAGAAATCAGAGCTTCCCCCAGCTAAATGGTTAGCTTTAATTCATGGGCTTGTTACAATACTTTTCTCTGCTATAACACCATTATGTATGGCAATTAACCTGGAGTTTTCTTTGCAGTAGTCTTTCTTTTAAGCTACCCGAATGAAAAGAAGTCTTATACGTGTCTCTACAACACACTCATGATTGTTCTACCCTGCCGCTTAAGCTACAATATGATGCTTTGAAACCCTCCATAAAAAGACCAAGAGCTCTACAGACTTGGTAGCTGAAGCTGTGCTTTAAGATCTGTCTCACCAGCTCTCAAGAGGACACTCACAGAAGCATTTCAAATATGCTTGTGTACCCAACACACGGATGAGCCTCTCGCTACTACTTCGGCTGCTGACAGCAAGAGAGGTCTGGCAAAGGATGTCCACGGATCCTGATCACTCCTCCTGGAAACAAACTCAAAACCTGGGGATCTTTGCTTTCTCAGCTCTGCTGTGCTGGAAGTTCAGAGCTGGGATGCTGTAGCACTGAGCCTAACCCTAATAAATCCCAATCAAACACATTGTGATTCCGCACACACCGAGGCGGGGGGGGGTGTGTGTGGTTAAAGTCAAAATGAAGCCTTACTGTTCACTTTTGCGGACAAAAATGCAGCAGTGCTAAATCCCGTGCTAGGGCAGGGGCAGGTTGCTTGCTTGTGTTTTAAAAGGACTTTTCCAGGGAAGCACAGAAGAATGGAAATATAAGGACTGGGAAAGGTAAATGGGAAATGAAGCTTGCAGCCAGACGGTAAAGCAGGAGTATGTGAAACAGGTAAACTGCTCTTCATTTTAATGAGCTGTTAACATCGAAACCTGTTGCGCTTCTGGTTCCTGACTCTTTAACAGCCACACGCAGTATTTGCCTGCAGGGTACAGGAGGCAGCAAATAGCCAAGGCAAACGTATTTTAGAATATTCATATTGTTACTGGGCTTTCCACGGTCCCCCTTAATTGGTGTTTGCAGAGCTGGATTCCTGCAGCGCAGTCTGTGGAAATACAGGACTTGAGCCAGCAGGAGCAAAATGAATTTCATTTAATAAACTAAAACACTGCTGCAACTGTCTCAATTGGCCAACTTGGGAACGGAGCTCAGGTACCTCCACAAGGAGGCAAAAAAGCACTCTCTGAAATCACGAACTACTCCCATACAGGCAGGAGACCTGTGTTACGAAGCCCAGGCCCTCAAAACTGCAGGGAAAACTTCAACACTTTGAAAGTCCAAAACCCCCAAATCACACTCCCATCCATCCTACAGGCATTTCAGAGAGTGGCTGCATAAGACAAGCAGCCTAGAGAACAACAGCCAGGCAAGGGAAAAGGACATATTGATGCTTTAGGTCCCACAAAGTGTCTGATTTTAAAAAAACAACAACAACAAACGCATTCCTTTTGGGTGACAGGGTACAGCTTTTCAGGTTGCAAAAGGTTCTTTCACCTTCACACCACCTAAAATTCACACAACACACTCTGTTTAAGAAATAACACCCCACTTTACGTTAGTCTTCAGTAGATGTTTAACAAAAATGGTCTTACAGGTGCTGTTACGGAATAGTAGGTTGCAGTAAAATAGAAAACAATACGGAAATCCGTTAGAAAAGCTTCAAAAGGCATGCATAAAATTTGCCACTTGTTGGTAAATACAGAACATTGAAGACGGAGTACGGCACCTGAGAAAAGCCATCCCTTCGAGCACTTCATGCCTGCGCTACGCCGTGGCAGACATCCATGGAGCCTCAGGTGGCTTCGGCGATGCTGTCATAAATCACATTTCCCCGGCTCCAGCTGCACCGCTGAGCTCTCAGCACGTCCTGACCCAGCGCTTTCCAGCTTGCAATGTTTCACCACATCCCTCTCAGCACCTTGGTCTTTTGGGGCACGTGCGAAGCCCAAATGCTGTGGCAAGGGCACATCCCACAGGCAGGTGAGGTCAGCATCCTGCAGCATCCTCACCTCTGTCACAAAATGTGTCCAGACACTAAATCGAAGATTTTCTGAAAAAAATCCAGTGATGTCAAAACCGCTCGTGGTGGCAAAGGTAATTTAGAGATTGATATTGTACATGCACAGTTAGGTTTGTTTGCTCCACTAGTATTATTTTGTGCCGATTGACATCACAGTTCATTGCCAAGTTGCTGAATGTTGTGCCGTGACTCTTGTAGACTTTGATTTTCACTGCCCTATCTGACCAAACTTCACCTCCTCCCCAACGCTTTTTCCAGATCATTCATGAACGCAATGAAGAGTACAAGGCTGAGCAGTGATCTCACAAAGGGCATCGCTGACCACATGGAGAGACTAGGGAAGCTCCATCCTTCAGGGAACATGCCAGTGATCTTTTTCCTTGGAGATATTCAAAATTCAACAGATCCAGGAGTAACCTGACCTCCGTGGACGTGATCCCAGCTTTGAGCAGTAGTATCCAGCCTAGAGAGCTCCAGAGGTCCCTTCTCAACCTATATTATTCCATTATACTGTGATTAGTCACTAATGCAACACTTACCAGAAGTACAGAGCAGGTAATTAAAACGTCCCACTATTATTTTGTTCTCTGCCCTGACAACTGCTCCTATCTCACTCAGCATATCACAGCTACTCCAGCATGCAATTCTTGAATGGTTCAGCAGTGAGTCCTCATATTATTTTGTTTTAAATTTAGGAGTCAGTGAGACTTGCTGATATAGATAACTCACTTCGTTATTGTGACACTCTGTCCCCCAAGAGTCCATCACCTCAACCACGGAGACTGCAACTCCATCAGTCCTGTGTACCACCAGCTCTCCTGTTATCCCATGAGCTTGGAGAGGCCTTTTTTACATCAAGGTCCTCAGTGAAAACCAGGCATGTCTCTTCAGCTGCCCTATTCTTTGGGTTTCTGGCACATCTGCAGTGACACACAGAGCTTTGATTCTCCCTTGGCTGTCTGGCTGCCCTGCTTAAATGAGATTGCACTTGCTGAAATTGCTCTTTGCATTTTCTTATTTTCAATTTATTAACTTCTGCCCTTATCCCCTCTTTTTTTTTCTTGAGTAAGAGTTCTTAGTGACTTCATTTCTAAAGAACATGTACTTTTCGTTCATCTGCCCCTCTTCTATTCTGAAAATCCCCCTTAAATTTAAGCAGCTGGGTGTACTTTGTGAGGAAAGGAGAGATAAAAAAGATGAGCTCTTGGCTTGTTACCTGTAATTTTAAGCAACTGAAGATCCTCCTTCCACAACCTGACCAAAATTCTGCCTAGAAGCCTCACTCTGCTGTTGCTGGTAGCCTTCCTGCACTAACATGCTCCACCTTACACAGCTTTAATTTACATTTCACAAACATGGACTGTATCTCTGCTTCACTAGCATGGAGCCCTGGCCTTCTGGGCAGCTGCTCCACCCTCAGCACCATTTCAGCAGCTGCATTGGATTTGTCTTCCCTGTTTCACATGCGGCTTTATCCTCCTTGGTTTTTCCAGACAAAGAGCTCCATCCACCTCGTCCTCCTGCCTCAAAGTTCCCACTGCTGAACAACTCACTCCTCAATCAGCCACCGGCTACTTTTAACCTGCAGATTTATATCTCAACATTACTAAAATCTACCAAATTAGGCCCAAAGTCGAGCTCTAAATACTTCTTTTCACAATTCTACTGCTTTCCAATTCTAGGTTTACATGAACTTTGCAAGTATTTCACTCTTAAATTTCCTTTGGCCTGGATGCTTAACTCTCTTAAAACACCTTTAAAAATCAGCTTTGATCCCAAAACAGAGGAAAGCATTGCAAGCAAAACTTTAAAATCGAGCATTACTAAGAAAACTCTCTGAATTCAGAGCTGTGCTGAAGAATGCAGAGAAAAATCCCAACTAAAAGAGAAGAAGAAGAAAAGGAGGGCAACGTATGTGTGAAAATCCACCAATGACATCGATGAATAATGGAAGCTGAACAGCATCCAAGCGTATACGTCTGCGCTTTGTAACAAGAACACATTTTCATGCAAAATTTCGACACACCAGCAGTTTAAGGAAAAGCAGTATTTCAGAAAAGGCTGCTTTCACTCCCCCTGCACAGCTCAACATCCTGCCTCGCTGATACACTGAGTCACCAACGGCCTTGCCGGTGGCCAAAAAAATATTGGTAAGCCCCATTCAGGCGGATGAGCTTTGGCAGGTCTGACACCAGGAACACGCCTGGGGAACTCATGTAGTTAAATACTAGCGATATACTGCTTACAGCTGACAGCACCTTTCTATACAGTGCCTCAAAACCCAGGCATCTTCACTAATTCTGTTGGAAAGGTTCCATAGGATGTCGAATTACCCTGGTTGTATCAGCCCGCAAAGAGAGGAGCTCTGTTCCATCTACTAAAGCAGTCTGGGCTTTGCTCATTCCTGCCCTCATGAGCAGAAAAAAAATTAAGGATGGGGTTTGGTACATCTCACACTTCTTGTAATGCAAGTGAAGTCTCTCGATAGGTTATCTGAGTTGGAAATAAAAGGTAAAACACACAATTCTGTGTATTCAGGCAGGCTATGTGGAGATTTTCATGAAGTTTTGGCTGGGGTTTTTGGTGGTTTTTTTCTAAACACATCCTTTTCCTGGAACTCCCAACACAGATACTTCACTCTCTGGAAAATATTTTCATTGTTTTAATCACTACAAAATGTTTTGGTTGGTTTTTTTTTCCAAATGAATACATTAATGCATCTCTCAGCTGGATTATATGCTAATTACAACAATGTCATGTACTGTAAACCTTGAATCCTCAGTGATATAGGCCTATGCACCAAAACAGATGTTACTACATTGTCCGATAAAAAGCTTACTCATTAGCTTTTCTTACCAATTTAAACACATTAATAGAAAATTGGTTTTGTTACATTCCGATCAACTGGAAATCACAAATGGCCACAAACAGCTCCTTAATAAAAGGTATTAGGAGTCGTGGTTTTTGTGCACAGTACAGAAGAAGGTGCATACCTTGGTAACGGAGCTCTGGTCTCAATTTTGCTAGCATTTTTTTTTCCTCAAGTTCTTAACCTTTAACAGTGGATGTGCACTAGAGACTGTTCGAATAACAAACTTCCCTTCAGAAATTGATTTGGCTGAGAATCAATTGAAAGGCGATTTGCATTGCAATACACTCTTTCCTGTGGAGAAAGAGAGCATCTCGAAGAAACACAACGCCCAATTCCCTGCTATTGCCATTAGAGGGGCTGTGAGTGCACATACGTGCATTTCCAGAGAGATGCGAATAGAGGTAAGATTAAATATCCACTTTGTCGTCTCCTACACATAGCACAGGTTGTATCACAGGAGCATTTTGCTCTAATCAACAGCAACACAAGTTGTTTGATACCCTGCTCCAAGCTGATGCTAAAGAGAGCATTGCTGGTAACCTGGCTTCTTCATTGACGCACTAACAGCTATAGATATTATTATGATCGCCCTTCACTGAACTGAGAAGTAACACATCTAAACACAAAGACCTGGAAACTACACCCACACAGACCATTCTCTTTTAAATGCAATTAGCTGGCACAACTGCAGAAACCACGGAAATTCTCTATGGTCATACATCAGAGAAAGAAAATGGCTCTGCCTTCCTACAGTTCTTCCAAATATTTACATGTCAAAAGACACTTGGCTCTACCTTCTGTAAAAAAATAAAATAATTTAAAAAAAGCACTGCTCTCCAGGAATCCTGTGACCTGGCAATAATGAGACCATGTCCAGTGCCGGGCTGGAGCCTCTCTAGAGCAGCCATCACCATGCCGCAAACAGCTGCACCTGCACTGGCTGTTATTGCACTTTCCAGTTGCTAGCAACACTTCCAGGCTCACCTGACAGGCATTTCTTCTACATTGCCAGTAAGGTTTCCAAGCATAGAAACAAAAGCCTTCTGGCACACTGTATTTGGGTAGATTTCAAGCTCAGTTAAGAGAATTGCTTTAATGAGCTTGAGAAGTGATGACATGTGGCAAATTGGGAAGCTGTTGCATAACTTGTGGCGCACATCTTCACATATATATTGGTCAACTGAACTAGATCCAGGCAGTGACAGCAACGCAGCCTTGGCTTGAACCAGTCGTGCAGTTCCCGACGTGTAAAGAAATTCTATATCTAGATTATCATCCTTACAGACCCACACAGAGGCAACACTACAGGAAAGTCACAGACAAAACAGGCAATGAAAGCATGGCAGCACAGAAAAATCCTTCACCCTTTCAGCAGCAACCTGCTCCATTTTCTTTGCCACAATAAGATCTGGGCGAGGGAGGTCTCCTGTACTCAGCAGCTCCATGGAACACAGACAGAAAAGCATAATTCAAGCAGACAGACCGACCACGATCTCCAGGGAGCTGCCTACAGGTGGGACCTTATGACAGAGCTCACTTCTTGACAATACATATTCATGGCAACAGAAAACTGATGCTGCATAAACAGGCTCCTCCTGGGAACACTCTTACCCAATGTGCATTAATAAGATTACAAAGGTTTATCCTAAGAGAGCCAGATCTGTTCCAAGGGAAGCTCTCCACGTAGCTTTCAAATATTTATTCAGTTATACATGCTTATGTTTGAGCTATTTGTCGTTAGCCTTGTGTTAACCTTATTCAAAAGAAAGAAGAAAGGTTGTTTCAACTCCCTTTGCTCGCTTCATGCCCTACTGTTCTTACAGCATTTCCAGGTATTTCTTAAATATGGGTAGTTGAAAATCTCTCTGGTTTTCCTCTATGAGCAAATAAGGGATGTACGTGTCTAGGTCAACCTGAAGAATCCTCCTTTAAGAAAGACCACACATATTCATGCAACTAAACTTAATGTAAATCCTATTACTCTACTAAAAGGCCTACACTAATTCTCAGCTTGGTGGTACTTTACACAGCTTCTAAAGAGCAAAAAAACCCAACAAGGATAAAATTGGACAAGATTTCAGCTCATGGACACAGTTTTGGATGGACCTACTGCTTAAATATGGTAGTGAAGCTCGTCCAATGGGCAGTTTGAGCTTGAACAAGCTCCACCAATAACTCACAGTATCTAATCCTGCTAGATATATCTTGAAAGATAAACACAACCTAATCACACGTTAGGTCAGGGTGCTACTGAAAGCTCCCCAACACCTGAGATATCCCAGGGTTGTAATCCAAGACCTCAGAAGGCATCCAACTTCAAACATTTCAAAACAAATCAGCTCGCATTTTGCTGAACATCAAGAAGTCTTCATCATGTTAAAAAAAACAAAAACCAAAACCAAACAACAAACCTAGTGAGCGAGCACTAGTGGCAGCAGCAAACCACTGTCCTCAAGCAAGAAAGGATTCACACATTTGCTGGGCATTAGCAGCTGAGACAAACCCCGTGAGGGGCTGCCACTTACCAACCTCAACACCCTCAAAGATAACTGGCACATATAATCACTTTCTAAAAAGTCCCCCAAGCTTTTCGAGGCTCCCAAACCAGTTGTACACTTTTAAAATACTGACCTCAAGTCTCCATCTCCAATACACATAAATACAAACATGTTTCTAGGGACTAATTTTAAACGCGAAGCTGAGTTCACCAAACAGAGGAGCTGCTGAGCTATGGCATTTAATAGTCCTGTTTCACTTTCCACCGGCTTCCAGCAAACTGTGTGTGTGAAATTCATATCCTGTTTAATATCTTCAAATCCCTAAGCAGTCAGAGAACCGGTCTTTGCTTCTGGTTCTTGGGGGGTTGGGGGGAGGAGAAGGGAAATTAAGAATTTCACGTGCACAGTTCCCACTGGTGGCTTGGATCAAACGCGCTTAGCTGGGGAGCAAATATTCTGCTCCACGTATGTGCACACGGAGGGAGCCACTTCTTCTGAAGGATGCCTCATAAAGGCTGCCAGGTTTGCCACAGGGGCAGAGAATTCATGAGGGGAAACCTAAATCAGATCTAAAGTTTCCTACCTCCAGTGTTTCAGATCATGGTTGGGTAGAGGAATGAAAAATCCAAAGGAATTTGCACTATTAATCCTGGGACTCCAGAGCGAAGGACACCAGTGTCAGTTGAAAGTTCTGCAGCATCTACTCCTCTATGCCAATTAATATTGAAAATTCAAGATGCTTTCAAGAGCTCCCAGCAAACTTCCAGAAATATGCTGCTTCCCCCTAACCAACGTCAGCCAACGTGAGATGGTACCTGTGACTATCACGTACTTACGGGGAAAACAGTAAGGCAAGAGCCAGCTTGCTATTTGCCACTCAGCTCATTTTCAAAGATAACA
>WEIS01095803.1:0-11561 GCA_013389965.1 Todus mexicanus
AACCCATCCCCCTTGTCCTGCCGTAGTTTCCATCCCTCTCTCTCCCCCAGCTCCCCCTCTCTGCTCTCTCTCTCCCCTTCCCTTTGCTTGGGGGCGGTGTCCAGCGGATCCTCCCCCCTTTCCCCGCCCCGGGAGGAGTCCCCACTTCCCAATCCCTCCTCCTGCTGCTGCTACGAGGGGAAATATGAAGCGGAGCAGCCTCTGTGCTCCGCCGAGACTGAGGGGAGCGGAGCAGCAGCGGTGCCGCCATCCCCCGGAGCGTCCATCCCCGGGTACCAACCGAGCCGGGGCTGCCGCGGGGTTTGTGCGGGGGGCTGGAGCCTTGAGCAGCGGCAGAGGCAGAGGAGGAGCAGCCTCTCGAAGCCTCCTATCCCTCCGGAGGGTAGCGGGGGGCTCCGGGCTCCGCCAGCCGCCTGCTCCCCGGCGCCGGCCCGTGGGCTGCCCGCGGCGGTGCTGAGGTGCGGGCGGCGGCGGCTGGAGCTCAGCACAGCGCAGGAGAGGAGAGGAGAGGAACAGGGCACCGAAGAGGAGGGGAGATGTCCGCCCTGTACCGCAGCCTCATGAGATACCTGTTCCCAGCCCTGCTGCTGCACGGTGAGTGAAGGGGCTGCCTTGGGGTGTCCCCCTTCTAAACTCGCTGCTAGGTGGGGTCCGGGTGGGTGAGCAAAGGGGCTGTGTGGATGCTGAAGTGGGTTGAGGCTTGTTGTGTCCTGGCACCGCTGGATGAACAGTTGGAACCGATGATCTTGAAGGTCTCTTCTGACCCAAACGGTTCTGTGGTTCTCCCTCTGCTAGTGGCACCCCTTTTGCTCCCAGCCTCTGGAGGTGAAATCGCACCTGGCTCTGAAGTTTGTGTTGGTGGAGTGATGGCCATGGAGTCAGAGAATCCAGCTTGGAAGGGACCTCACGGATCAGAGATCCAAGCTTTCTTGGGAAAAGCATGGTCTAGGCAAGGTGGTCCAGCTGAAGCGTAAAAGTTTGCACTGCTTGGAACAAGCAGCCGGTCTGGGCACCTCGCACTAAAATGCTTGACTCACCTCCAGCTCTACCAAGCTCCTAAGAGCTTCTTCCCCTCAACCAGCAGGACCCCCACGGTTCACCTGCGGGTTTTGCCAAGCAGGTATTAGCAGGGAAACTGTTGGCGGTGGAGTGCGAGGTCTTGGCCCCGACTCAAAACGTTCAGCTGCAGAGCACAGAGGTTCTCGGTGTCGCTCCGCACGGTCCTGCTTTGAGATCCTCTCCGCTTAGCCCAAGGCTGATATTTCTCTGAAGCTGCAGAGTAGGCAAGGTTTGAGTGAGAAAAGCCAGCTTATTTCAAACTTAAACCTACGAGTTCAGTTTTTAAACCTACGAGTTCGGTTTGTAAATCTGTATTTAGGCACTTGAGGAGGTAACCCATCTTTCCGGGAAGCCGGCGTTCTTTCAAGAGCGACTCGTGAAAAGGAGGCTATTTAATGAGCTGCTCGGGTATGCCCCCAACATTTGGCAGCCAGATTTGAAATATCTGGGCGCGATATTGTTCTGAAAGAGTGACTCAACCTACTCGGTTACAGCATCGTTCCGAGGAGCGTTCCTATTTCTGAAGTACTTCGTAGCATCCAGCCTTCTTCGGTCGAATTTCTTAGGTAGGACCCTCGTAAAAAGAGGAATTCATTATTTATTTTTTTTAAGCGTTGCAACGCAAGCGACCAACGCGGATTCAGTGTGAGGTCTGTGAGCCAGCGTAAGGATTCCTGGGGTTGATTTTGTGCAGCAGGGATTGTCTCTCGCAGTGTTTGTACAAGTGCTAAGCACACAGATGCTATTTAATAAATAATAAAGAGCATGGGCTTCTGATGGCGTGTTTTGTTTTGAGAAAGAAAGAAAGAAAGAGCAGCAGACCCTGCCTCCCCCAGGAGGGGGTTTGGTACCCTGCTCGCAGCTCAGCTATGAAATGCAGGGAGCGTAGAAACGTGTTTAGCTGAGCCAGAGCTGCCAGGATGCCAGAGGTGTTCTTTAGAACTCTGTGATCTGAGACGTAAAAGTCAAAATGGGAGGTTTGAAGTTAAGAGGGTAAAGAGAGGAGGTGTAATTACAGGGTTGGACTCCCCGGCTCATCTGCTTGGAATTACAGAGCAGAGCTGAACCCTGGCTGGAGCAGGAAGCAAATCGGGGCCAGTGAACAGATCAAAACAGCAGCTGCCAGAAGAGGCTGAAGGAGGAAAATCAGCCCTTTATTTTTTTTTTTATCTGCAACTATATTTCACCAAATAACACAAACCGAAGTTCTTGCAGCAAGAGAACTCAGCGCTTTGTACATAAAGATACGTAGCCGTGCGCGGCCGGGATCTGAGCTTCAAGCACTGGGAAACTACTGCCCTCTTACAAACTTGAAAGTTACACCAGTGGCACGTAACGCACTGAAACGTAGCCCGTCTAAATGGATTGATGCTTTAACTTGGCCTAGAGCTTTTCCTTCCGTGCTGTAGAGTCACTGGGAACATCTTCGGTCAGGGGCTGGACCGAATTGATAATTTGTAAGAATAACCAGTGATCCCAGAGGATGGTGGTGTTAAGCTTCTTTACGGCACGGGATGTTTTCTTTTGGGTTTTGTGTTGCACGCGGCAGTTGAAGGGTTAAAAGCGAGCGAATGTGGGTGGGTGGCTGGCTGAGGATTTTTAGGGCTTAAGGCTTTATAGCCGGAGTTAAAATGCCCCGTGAGGCTAAAGCTTCTGCTTTCGTTGGGTTAAGAAACGCCGGCGTTAACATCGCTGAGTTGAGATTTGGAAAAAAATAAAATTAAACCTCTACAGCGTCAGGAAAGAAAGCAAAGAAAAAAAAAAAAAGAGGTTTGCAGCTGGAAGTTGTCCATTATCACTGTTTTCTTTGCTTAGACAAAAAGCCACAGAAGTTTCAGATGTCAAATGCTAAGATCTTTCAGCTCCAGAGAACCCGGTTAATAAAAGCCACGTTGAAGTGGATTCAAAACAAATTTGGCTAATTCCTTTGATAAATGTAAACTCTTTTTTTTTAGTGTTTTTTATTTCTTTTTTGAAAATATACTGAATTTTCTTCTTACCATCTGTATTTCTGATTCTCTTACCACTAGAGTAATTAGAAACTTCAGAGCGATTTGTTGACATCATCATGGAAACAGTAGTAATAAAGATGATGAAGTAAAGTTCTCAGGCGATATTGCTTAAATTAGTTAGGAAGAAGTGTTTTATTTCAAAATGAAGTCCTGATGCTGCTGGGGGCTGTTCCACCTGAATCAGTCCTAGGGCTGAGGTGTGGGTGGAGGACAGGGTGGAGGTCTGCAGGCTATGTTGCAGATGTCTCTGACAGAGAGCAGGTAGAATCATAGACTGGTTTGGATGGGCAGGGACCTTTCAAGGTCATCCAGTCCAACCCCCTGCAGGGAGCAGGGCCATCTGCAACTAGAGCAGGTTGCTCAGAGCCCCCAACAACCTCCCCTGCAATGGGGACAGGGATGGGGCAGCCACCACCTCTCGGGGCAACCTGGGCCAGGCTCTCCCCACCCTCAGCACCAACAAGTTCTCCCTTCTCTCCACTCTCAAGCTCCCTCTGTCAGTCCCAACCCATCCCCCTTGTCCTGTCCCCACAGGCCCTGCTCCAAAGTCTGTCCCCATCTTTCTTATGAGGCCCCTTTAAGTCCTGAAGTGCCACAATAAGGTCTCTCTGAAGCCTCAAGGTATTTCCTTCAAAGAGGGCAAGACCAAGCTACCATCAACATTGAATTGCATTTACAGCCCAGTGCCACACCCAGTGGCAGAGTTCCTGCTGCCCTGAAGGGAGATGTGCTTTAGCCCTTCGGGGCACCATAAAGAAGCCCATACTCCGGGCAGTGGCGTTCCACCTTGCACAGGTAGCAGCAGTCATCCCAATTAAGAGGCAGACTTCAGCTTTGCAGGGGTTATTAGCCATGTAACTTCTTGGTGCTTGGTTCTTGGACCTCTTCCAAGACGGGGTGTTGAGTAAGGACCTCAGCGACAGCCTTGCAGGAGTTTCTTTTTAGCTGCCCCATCTAAACATACTTTAGATCTTTCTTCACGATCTTCCGCGTTCGTTTTGCATCTCTTTGAAGGCCGTACCTGGAAGCTCTGTAGGCACAAGAAAAGCAAGAGATCCCACGTGAAAGAAAATCATCGTCCTGTCTGCTTCCATGGCCATAAAACCCTTCTTCCCTTTCCCAACCTTTTTGTTTGTAGTAGCTAATTTAGGTCCCAAGCCTGCGAGGACTCTTTGAAGTTTTGAGGGCAGGGAAAACACTGGTAAACACAGACGGCGGCTTGGTAACAGGACATTATATTCTCCGTGGCAATTACGTAAGTTTGCGCTGTAGCTAAAAGGCTGTCATGGGCGTTATCTGACACGATGCCACATCAAGAAAGAGGGTAATCCAAATGTCTATTTATTTAATTGTGCAGGGCAACTGCCCAGATAAGGAGAGCTATAAACTTAATCCGGCCAATTATTCTTTATCTCTTGTAAGGTTCTTCAAGTTTCAAACAAGTTTCAACTTGAGAAGAGTTGGCTGCAGAAAGAAAGCATGAACGTTAAGATGTTTCTGAAGCCAGCCAGTGCTTTGAGCTTGTACAATCACTCGAGGTTGTTTTCATTCGTCAAAAAAATTGTGTTCCTCTGGATTTAGCTAGGAAGGAAAGATAGAGTGAAGTGGTTCCTGCTGAGCAATCCCCTTCTAAACCCAGGTTTCAGTCCTACTTGCAGCTAATTCTTCCAGTTAGCGAAGGGTGAACCTGCTGAATATGTAGCAGCTTTGAGTCTGGTTTGAAGCGCTACCCTTGGACATCTTTGAAGCCATGGTTAAATTCTGAAGTGTTCGTTAAACTGATTAAATCTAAGCAGTTTCAGCCTGAAGATTATTCGCGCTGTACTTTTGCAATCTGCCATAGCTGAGAACGGAATTTGGCCGAGGCGTTTAGGCATAAATTAAATTATAAGAACTTGTGTTCAAACACAACTCTGCTTGTTATCCGTGTTGCAATTGCACATTATTTGCATACTGGTTTTTGGAAAACAAACATTTCTTCTATCAACTCGCGGGGTGTTTCTTGCAGAAATGTTGGCAGAGAGCGTTGTCACAGCCATTATTGAAACGTGCTGGGGTAACGGGCTGCCAGCAGATTGCCCTTTTAAGATTTGTTGTTTTACTGGCAGCTACGTGCAGGAATCTTTGAAGAACTTGAAAGTAACCTATCTTCCCTTCACAATTATTTGTATCTCGAATGGTTGTTGCCACATCAGAAGCAGGTTTATAGGTGAACCGGGGTGCCTGAGGTCTTCTGTCTGGAGTGGCTGCTCTGCCGACCTCCGCTTTCCTGCTCCGATGGACTGTTGCATCTGTGAAGCGTGATCTGTGAGGACCTGGGCAGGGATCCTCAGCCAGCTGTAGCCCCTCTTATGCTGCTTTCACTTAGTTTGATGCTAAAGCTGTGATCCACACTGCGAGGGCTCGATTATGAAAGAGAAGCTGGATATCAACTCATGAGAAAATGCACTTTTTTCTAGCTGGCATTTCTAATGGATTCTGGAATTTTCCTGTTCCTTTTGGAGTTAGTCCTTTGTGTAAAGAGCCACCAAGGGGTGGGTGATACAATCTTACGTTGTGGTGTAGCTCAAGTGAAAGCCAACCAGAGGCTTCACAGGATTATTGCTATTAGCTTGATGCAAAGAGTGGGTTTTGTTTGAAGTCTGTCGCACTTTTCAGTCATAACGTGGTGGATTTTACTTATTTAGTTTTCTAAAAAGTAGGTACGATTCCTTCCTAACACAAAGATTTAAAAGTTGGGCTGGCAGAGAGAGTCTGAGATACTCTCAGTTGAGTCTGAGATACTTTATATGGCGCGTCTTGGAGGTACAGAAACCTACCGTCTGTCTGTGCTATAGAGAATAGCAGACTTGGATCTCATTGAATGAAAGTAGTGGCTCCAATTATGTTGCAACTGTGTCTGGGCTCCAAAGTGGCTTTCCAAAGAGCCATGAAATTCTTTTCCCGGTTTTGCGAAAGCACGTTTTAACCTTGAGCCTTCCAGCGATGTCCTGTTTGATGCGGCCAAACGGATCGTTTGATCCGCGGTGTCATCCCTGCAGGACCTCAGTTCTGCAGAACGCCTTGCTACGCGCTGCTCAAAGGGGAGCAGGGGGACGATGCGCTGCCTCTGAGCACCTGCTGGCAAAATAAAAGGAAGGAAAAGCACAGGAAGGTGGTGTTCGGGTTACTGGCCTGTGTGGGAGGCGTATCACCAGCCTGCGTCTTTGATCTTCAGGTGGCACAAGGGGAAGTCACGGCTTCCTTGTGTGGTAGCCATATGTACAGGCGTATGTCAGTAAATATAAAAGCGTTGAAATGATTTCTTGGTGAGGAAGAAGCCTGTGCTAAATTAAACATTTCCTTGCCCCAGCAACACAAGCACAGGTAAAGGTCCCATCGCTGCCTTCTAATTTTAGTACCATAATTCATATTCTGGTATTCTCGTCCGGTTTCTGTGATGTTGCCTATCATCTGTGTGTTTACAGCCCGGCAGCCTTCAGTATGTCCTCATGCCTGTTTTGATTACATTAACTTGTTGCTGCCCTCATTTGCTGGGTGGATAGAGTCCCAAACAAACACTCGCACAGAAGCATTTTGGTTGGAAAAGGCCTTTGAGATCATCAAGTCCAACCATTCCCCCAGCACTGCCAGGGCACCACTGCCCCGTGTCCCTCAGCACCACATCTCCACGGCTTGGAAACCCCTCCAGGGATCAGGGGGACTCCACCCCTGCCCTGGGCAGCCTATTCCAATGCTCAATAACCATTTAGGAGAAGAAATTTTTCCTGTTGTCTAACCCAAACCACCCCTGCTCTTTTCCTCTTTGCAAGTACAGATCTCTGGGGCTGTTGATGCAAATCTCTCTCCCATCCACTGGTTGCAGCTTATTATTTGCAAGTCGCAAACAGAATTACACCCATGTGACAGGGAGAGCTGGGACTCAGTTGCTTTTGAGCTGTATCAAAGAGAATACCACATAAAGTTTGACTCCTTTTCAAAACCCTCCTTCTTTTCATGATTTCCTCCAGGGAATAATTGGGAACGTATAATGTGGTTACTGCTTTTTCTCCTTTGATACGTGCACATCCAAGATGCTATCCTCCCACAGAAGGATTTTTTTTTGCTCAGAGAAATTAAATGCCCAAGTATGTTTAAATGAATAAATCATTCTCTTTTTTAAGTGCGTCTGTATTCATGAATCATATGACACGAGCTAGGCACAATACCATTGCTTAAAAGCAAGTCGTGTAATAAATGTGCCTTGGAAAGAGACACTTGAACCATTTCAAAACCTCCTCTTGATGGCAGATTTCAAATGCTTAACAACTTCAAGTGGAGATATAAATTTTCAAAGGCTTTTTCAGAGGGAGATCATTTGTCTGGCAGGACCATGGCAGCTATGCTTCTGCTGGAAGCTAGGACTGATGGCTACAGCCTCTAGCAGGTACCTTGCAGGAGGTGCCACTTCTGATCCAGAAGATGCTTTGAGCCCATGGACAGGAGAATTTACTCCATTTCAGAATGAGGTGCCGGAGTAATGTGGGCTTTTCAGTGTGTGGAGACTTCGAGATGGAGAAGGGTGTTAGAAGGCAAGTGCTCAGCCTGCAGCTGTGATTCGAAGTGATGACCCTCTAGTAAATCCCACCTCTCCAAAGACGCAATCAGCTTGAGCAGAGCAACACGCTACCATGGCCACACTAGCTCTGAAGCAACCGTACCACTTCTGGCTCCAGAACGGGAGTTGTTTGGCACTAACTCTGCTCAGCAATGTAGAAATACCTGAAAATCTTTGACTTCCAGAAAGGGAGAAGTGTTGACCCCCTGAAAATCAAGTTTCTTTAAAGGCGTCGCGGACGGTGTGCTCGAATATCAAAGCATCTCTAGTATTTATTACCCTTTCGAAAGTAAGGCCGTAAATTCTCAATCACGTCTAAGAATTGTTTGTAACTTGCAACCAAGCTACCAGAATTTCCAGTAAAGGCTTGGTGGGGTTGTATTCATTAATCTCATTAAATTTCAAGGTCATTCAGTGGTGAGCACTGTTTACATTCAGGTATTTATTGTATTCTTTCTGATCGTCCTTCACCCAGACTCCTGGATCGGTCCTTGCCTTTGTTTAGCTTGGAAACTGCTGGTTTTAAATGGCTGGCGTGTATTAATATTTTTAGCAGTGCCATTTTCCCAGGTGTTGTCCAAGTTTCTTCCACAAGCTCTAAGACCTCGCTGGCAGAAAGAATCAAGGACATTATTTTCTTTTTTGCAATAGGAAATGGCAAAGGTTTGAAAGAGTGTCTACCTAAAAACAAATAACACTGGTTTTCTTCTCACTTCTGTAGCAATGTCGCACGCTGCCCAACCGTGTGCCTGAGTGTTACATGGGGCCTAAGGAATAAAGCGCGGGATCATAGAATCATAGACTGGTTTGGGTTGGAAGGGCCCTTTCAAGCTCAGCCAGTCCAACCCTGTCCCTGCAGGGAGCAGGGCCATCTGCAACTAGAGCAGGTTGCGCAGAGCCCCCAGCAACCTCCCCTGCAATGGGGCCAGGGATGGGGCAGCGACCACCTCTTGGGGCAACCTGGGCCAGGCTCTCCCCACCCTCAGCACCAACAATTTCTTCCTTCTCTCCAGCCTAAATCTCCCTCTTTGAGTTTCAAACCATCCCCCTTGTCCCGTCGCAACAGGCTCTGCTAGAAAAGATTGTCCCCGTCTTTCTTCTAGGCCCCCTTGAAGTCCTGAAAGGCCACAGTAAAGTGTCCGCGGATCCTCCCCAGCATGGTGTAGGGTTGCCCCGCACACTGGTGATCCCCAACAGCCCAGTTCTTGAGCTGGGTCAGCCAAGAGGGCACCAGAAAAGATGAGGGTGAGTCCCAGACCCTACCCTTGGGAGCACACGTTAATGAGACATCTCTCTCCTGAGACAGCCGCCTCAACTTCCCAGACACACAACCAGCCCCTCCACCCCACCCAGTATTTGTTTTCTATCCTGCTGGTTCTTAAATTCCTTCTGGCAAAGCAATGCAATTTCCAACCCATTATGTAAGGTTCATGTTTGTCACCTCTTAACCTCCAGATGTGTGTTTTTCTTTTGATCTGTGTTTTCCAACACATCTAAGAGCAGGCTGAAGCTACGTATTCATTTCGTTCGATTAATACTGTGTAGAGAGCGCGCTGGTGGGGTTTGTATGTATACATTACTCGAAACCAAAATTACTGTGTGCTGGGGATAAAATTAGCTTTTGAAATTCCTTTTCCCCTTGAAAATAAAAATAGAGGAATCTGCCTTTAATTGACCACCTCAGTCATCACTGAGGCTTCCTGTGTGCAGAGGCTTTGCTTTTAATATCTGTTTTCCCCGTGGCTTTAAAGAGGAGCCTTTATTTGCAAGTTTAGTATAGAAGCGTTCAAATTAGAGACGGGCTGAAACCGCAAAGTTTATGTCCGGATCTGGAGGAAGCTTTCTAAAGGTTTCAAGGTCCAGGCTTTTGGTTGTCCTGACCAGAGATGATAGAGGTGTCTAGAAAATTCAGGTTCAGAGCTACATCTGGGTGTGGAAATGCAGCACTTTGGTTCAAGCCCTTTCCTTAGGGTGTTTTGTAAAGCAGATTTATTTACAGAATCACAGAATGTCGGGGATTGGAAGGGACCTCAAAAGATCATTGAGTCCAATCCCCCCCATTGCAGCAGCAGGATCACCTAGACCAAGTCCCACAGGAACTCGTCCAGGCGGGTTTGACACGTCTCCAGAGAAGGAGACTCCACAACCCCCCTGGGCAGCCTGGGCCAGGGCTCCATCACCCTTACCATAAAGAAGTTCCTCCTAATATTTAAGTGGAACCTCCTGTGTTCTAGTTTACATTCGTTATCCCTTGTCCTATCATTGGTGCCATTGAGAAGAGTCTGGCTCCATCCTCCCGACACTCGCCCTTTCTGTATTTATAAACATTAATGAGGTCCCCCCTCAGTCTCCGTCTCTCCAAGCTAGAGAGTCCCAGCTCCCCCAGCCTTTCCTCATAAGGGAGGAAAGTGGAAAAATTAGTGGATTATTAGTAAGCTGACAGAGAGGAAGAGCTTCCCAAACTATTATGTTTATACAGATGAGACAAGAAATTTAAATGTTACTTTCCCAGGCGCATAGCAATGTGAACAAGTGTCATTCAACACAAGATGTCCACAACCCCCTTGATTGTGTGGAAGCCCTTCTCAGCCAGGGTCTCACGATACTTTACGGTTTTCTATCCTAGGGCTGGGAGAGGGTTCTGCTCTGCTTCACCCGGACAGCAGGTCCCACCCTCGGTCCTTGGAGAAGAGCGCATGGAGAGCTTTCAAGGAGTCGCAGTGTCATCATATGCTGAAACACCTTCACAACGGAGCCCGGATCACTGTGCAGATGCCTCCCAATATTGAGGGACACTGGGTTTCTACCGGGTAAGGAAAGATAAAACAAGATGCTTGGGTGATATCTGTGGAAGAGAAGAGGGAGGAAGGAAACAGAGAGGGAAGGATGAACTTTTCCACTTTAAGCAGCAGGAGAAATATTTTCTTTGATATGGTGGTGCTCTAAATTCCAGATGCTTTCTATATGTTTAAGCATAAGAGGCGAAAGAGTGGCGTTACATACATTAGAAGAGCTATAAAGCTGTCTTGACGACTCAGTTTATAGGCTGGATTTTAAGCAGCGTGCTGTGAAATATCTCTTCAATCTCTCTTTGAATAGGAAGGAGCCCAACAAGTTGCCAAAACGAATGCTGCTCCAAACGCAGCATTGTCCTCTCTGACTACACACATTAGAGCCATTGAATGGGTCCCTGTCTTCAGAGCATGTGTCTAGCACAGGGTTTATGAGCATAAGAAATTCAGAAGCCGCTTTTCACCTGTTCTGTTGCCCTCTGAACAGAGTGACTCGTCATTCAGAGCGGTATTTAATGCTCTATATCTCAGCAGGCAACGTTCACATGCTTATCTGAAGTGACTTGTAGTAGGAAGCGCTGGCTTTTTTTAGGAGAAAGGAGTGTATGTACGTTAAGCGGCGCGCATGTGATGAGAGGGACAAGGTTGAAAGCACAAAAGGACTTCCTACAGGAATTTGCACCTTCAGAAAAAAGAAACCAACCCCAAAACCTGAATATTGCGTGGCCCAAATTCAAGCCAAATAGAAGTTCGGTGTTAATGGTCAGAAGTTTGCATTAACTGCCAACCCAGATGAAAGTTTGAGTGGAAAAGCTGAGGAGACAATCCTGCAGGTCCTCTGCAGACCAGAGCTGGTGGAGCTCCACTGAGAAGCTTCTCCAGCAGCACAGAATTCAGTTCTTTATACTGTTCAGTGGATGTTTGGCATTTCACTTGGTTGTTACCAGTCCTTTTGCTAAATCTGCCATGCAGAAGAGAAGAGTAGATGTTTAATAAGCTGCTACTTTTTTCAGGGAAGAATTGAGGCGCACGGTGGTCCCCAGACACAAAGAAAAGGCAAAACATAGATTCATAGAATAATAGAATCGTAGAATGGTTTGG
>WEIS01095805.1:0-12682 GCA_013389965.1 Todus mexicanus
GAAGTTAACGAGGTAAAGAAAAGCTTCTGTTGTCCCTGCTTCTAATAACGGAGCTCAGTCTGCAGTGAACTTCCTGGCAAATGAGGTAAGATGTGCAAATATTATCTTGCAGATTTTCTCCAAGTTTGGTACAGTCTTGAAAATAATCACGTTCACCAAGAACAACCAGTTTCAGGCCCTGTTACAATGTGCTGACCCAGTGAGCGCTCAGCACGCCAAACTGGTGAGTAGCGTCCTTCCAGTGCTTAAACACTTGAACTATCCACCTTCTAGGCTGGTTTCTAAGCTGGTATCAAGGTTAGAAACCGGCGTTTCGGGGTGTTTGGTGGTCACGTTGGATTTATGCATGTGTGGGTGGGAGGGGATGTCCCTGAGGAGCAACACAGGAGGGGATTAATCAAAGCAGAGCTCGCTCCGCACGAAGAGGGATCCCCCACGTGTCTGTGGAGGGAGCGCTGGTCCCGGGTGATGCTGCATCTTCCCTCTTCAGGGATTGATTTCCATGAGCTCGGTGTAAGCGCACCTTGGGTGAAGAACTGTTTGTTTCCTTGCAGTCTCTAGACGGACAGAACATCTACAACGGCTGCTGCACGCTGCGCATTGACTTCTCCAAGCTCACGAGTCTCAATGTCAAATACAATAATGAGAAGAGTAGAGATTACACACGACCAGACCTCCCTTCTGGGGATAACCAGCCCACTCTCGATCAGACCATGGCAGCTGCTTTTGGTGAGAACCCTGGAAGTAGGAGAAGGACGAGGATCACCGATTTGGGGAAGGGGAGGGGAGGTAATCCCAGTCATGCAGAATTTTGGAATATGGGATTTGGTTACCACTGAATCAGAGCAGAGTAGGAACCCAGAGCTGTGGGTGCTTGCTGCTGCCTCGAGAGCCAGTCTTCTCTGGGTGGGGACTGTCCGAGGCTTCCCAGCTGTCTGTGCTTCGAGTGCCATCTGCTGTGTGGACTCATGATAACCTGGGGTGGGTGGAGTAACCTCCGTTTGGAAACGATGTTGTAGTTGAACAGCTAGAGGAGCTCCTGCCTTGTGTTCCAATCGAGAGCCGGAGCCCGAGAGCTGGTTCAGAGCAGCGTGGTTGGAGGAGCAGCAGTTTTTGTAATCTCTTGAAGCTCAATGTAATGTTAGAGGAGCTTTTTAATTAACCTTTAGGGTTTAGCTGTCAACTAAACGCTTCTGTTGAAGATATTCCAGGGTTTCCTTGGTACTGAGCGTCCTTATGTGTGTGTCTTTCCCAGGTGCCCCAGGAATAATCTCTCCTTCTCCATATGCGGGAGCTGGCTTTCCTCCGACCTTCCCCATCCCTCAGGGTGCAGGTACTGTGAAAATTTTAGATAAGCGTTTTGTTGTTGAAGCATCTTGATGTTTTAAAGCAAGAAGCGATATTTTTATCTGGGTTAGTCTTGTAAATTCTAAATGCTGGCACTTAAGCATAGAAGGGAATGGTGTTCCAGTGCCTAACTGGTGCTGCTGGAACACCTCTGGCAATACCCAGTGAGAAGAGGAAAATAGGAGAAGCAGGATGGGAGAGAGACATGGTAAAAGGAATAGTTAAAATAATTGGGGTAGATGAGGAGGAGAAAATCTTTTATTTTGAATTTTCTCATGTGGGGAATTTCCTCCTGGGTTGGGAACTCCCTTTCCCAGCTGTAAATGTCACAAGCAAGGAGCGTTTGTCCCTTTTCTCCTCAATATTTTGAGTAAATATTGATTTTATTTACCTATTGCAGGTAACAAGTAGGAAGCAGCCCAAGTGTCCGGGGTAAAAAACAAACCTTGGTTGAGGTGCTAAGCAGGGCAGTGCCAGACTAAACAAGCTCTGCTCTGTTTTCAGAGCAGACCAAGCGGTGTTGACTCCTTCGTAACTGTTGGGGAAATACTCAGCGCTGCTTTGAGCAGGAATTTCAGATCATTGATCCCTAGCAATTGCTCCTTGAGCTCTAAAGCTCTTCCCTTCAGAGGGCCGATACAGGGAGGTGCCGGCTGTTACTGTGGGCAACCTAGAAATGCCTAGATTAAAAAAATAAAGTGAATGTTTCTTCATTCAAGAAGAAATGAGCTGGTGGCCGCGTGCGGCGTCTGAGTGTGCTCTGCATGGTTAAACCAAAGCATTTCTGGCATGCACTGGTTGGAAAGCCCCTTCCAAATGCACCGTTTGCGATTTACCTTCCCTGCACTGACAGAGCCGAGGCTTTGTGCTCATTCCGCTTCTTGCGACACACGCAAACTATTGTAGTCACCGAGGTCGTGGCCAGAGGCCCCTTCAAAGCACCAGGCACCGCAAGAGCAAACGCTGTTAGAAATGACGACATTTCCTGCAGCACCAGAACCGGAGGCTCCCGCTGCTCCCAAGAGCTCGGTGGTCACTGCGGCTGAGCGATCACTCGCACGTTCCGGAGGATGCGCTGCCGCTCTCCCTTCTGGTGCAGCGGGTACACTAGAGTACGTGCTGTGGATTTCTTCACTGGTTAATATTCTTTGATTTCCAGGCCTGACAGTTCCAGCACTAGCTCCTTTGGCTATCCCAGCAGCAGCTGCAGTGGCTGCAGCAGGACGGGTTGCCATTCCCGGCCTCACTGGGGCAGGGAACTGTGTTCTGCTGGTTAGCAACCTGAGTCCTGAGGTTAGTGGAGTCCTAACTTTACTGGTTTTTGTTTTTCTTCTTCCTGTTACCTCTGCTTTCACTTTCTGAACACAGATTGTGCCGAAAAGTCGTTGAAAGTGAAATCCTGCCGTGTCCTAAAGGAAACGGCTAAAGTAGAAGAGCCGATGTCTCGCTCTGCCAACTCCAAAACTCCAAGCAGACAGTACTCTAGTTGCTAAAGGGAAATGGGCAAGCCCATCTCCAGTCAAAGTCTTGCTCTTCTTTGGTTCAAAGCCAAGGATGCTGCCTGCCTGCTCTTGCCCCAGAAAGACTACAATGCCTGTCCCTTCCTCCCTCTTCATTTGGAGTCTCCCCGCCATCCCCATGGATAGTGTTGGTTGGGTCACAGACGAGCCATGTCCATCCTTCCTCCTCCATAGCATGTTCTAGTTTTTAATCCATTAATTCAGAACCACAGAGAGAGTTCGTTCCGAGCTTTGCTCTGTGTGTGTAGTGTCTGGACCCTCCCCGCCCCCGCCAGCTTCACCTCGTACCTGTGCAGTATTTCCTCTGCCATGTGCTTGCACATTTTCCCTTTCCAAGATTCCTGGAAGTTGTTGGTTTTTTTCCTTAGCTGAACCCCATATAACAGCTCACAGTTTAACGTTTTCAATTCTGCTTAACTGAGTGAGTTGAATTATTTGGGTTTCTTTCAAACCGAGTAATACTGAAACAAAAAAAATGTTCTTTAAATGAAAGACGGCATCGTAAGAGAATTTGGTAATGGGGATCTTGGATATTTTCTCAGTCAGCTTTTGGCTCTTTGTTGGATTGAAAGTGTAGAATCTCCTCGGGTGCGTAGTAGAGCACGAGGAGGCTCTGCTGGAGAGCACTTGAACTGGTGGGACTGTGCACACGAGTTAATACTACTTGGCAAAGCTCTAAAACTTACCAGTGATGTCAGAGTAACCACAAAGCCTCTTTTGCATCAAAGGGCCAGCTTGGATGTGATGAATGATCAAAAAAAAACGTTTAACCCTCGATGGGATGAACCGATCAACCCAGTATTTCAGACCACATTTTTTTACCTGGCGTTACTGTTTTCTCCAGGGCGTGAAATAACGGCAGGGGCTGCAACCCAGCCTCGCTTGGGATGAGTTGCTCTTGCTGCCGTTCCAGGAACCGGCTTGATCCTGCCACTTGCTGCTCAAAGTCGTAAATATTAAGAGCTGGTGTCGTTATTCCCAACCAGCATCAAGCATGTCCTTGCTGGGGTGGTTCCGATGGTCTGGGTGGTGGTGACAGAACGTTCCTGTCTAGGAGCAAGCCCTTATTTCATGCCTTGTGTGGTTTTTTGAGCTCTTCACGATCCATCCAGCTTCTCTTTGGGCTAGAGAGACTTTGATACTTGTACTTGAAGCTGTGAACTAACAGACCTGAAACTTTTTCCATTGCCTGTATAATCAGTGTTGTAGAAACTTACCTGTGCCACAACCAGTTAGTTAAGAGACAGTATTGCTGCGGGGTGACTACTCTGCAATAACGTGTAAGGGGTTTTTCTGAATTGGAATCACAGAAACTGAAATTCCTCCGTTTTTCCTTTCCACGGGGAGCGGAGGAGGCCTGTGTGCCTCGGCTGGTGCCTCCTTTGAACACAGACTCCTGTCTGTGTGCGCAGTGAGATTTGGGGCAGAGACTCTTTTGCTGCTGCTCTGGCTGAATCGCAACCGCTCCACATGGTGAGGCCAAACCGTGGAGATGGCAGGGACAGGACTCTGCTGCGCATGAGGCAGCGAGTCCCTCCTGACAGACCTCAGAGGGTTTTGTGCTGGTCCAGCTACTCCTCCATCACCTTCTGCTCTAAAAGCAGCGATCGGGATCGGCGCTGGGCTTGCCTTGTTCCGTTACAGCCGTGAATTACCCTGCAGCTGCTGGTCCTAAAGCAGCAAATCCAGCTGTGCTTGGCTTCCACAAAATTCTTACGATCAGAGGAAAATATTTTGGGTCGAATTTTAAAGAGCACGGCTGCAGTTTAATTCCTTCCTCAAAGCCATAGAAGTCAACTCCGCCGCGATACTGTCTCTTACTCCTTTGTATATCTTAAGTAAAAATGCCTTTTTCTTTATCATTGTGTTCCACTAGGTTTAAAAAAAAAAAAAACAACAAACCTATTAACTGTTTCTGTAAACAAGTTATTGTATGTAGAATTCTATAAATCTGACTGATGGAACACTACATATTTCCTTATGTATTTACTGACCTGTGTTTTTTGCTACTTTTTTCTTTTCTCCCCCCATCCCTGAATTTTTTTTCTTCCCCTGATCCGGAATTTCTTTGCCAACTGACTGCACGGTACTTCTGCTTCCTGTTGTTGCTTGAAACAAACAAAAAATATATATATAAAAAAATAAAATAATAAATTCCCCTTCCAAAAAAACAAAACAAAACAAAAAAAACCAAAACCCTGCTCTTCGGAAACCAACCTGCCCTTCAATATTAACCATCTTGAAAACTTCATCATCCATCAACCAATTTCGCCATTTCCTGCGGGGACTCTGCCCTTCCTCGTTGTGGACGATTTGTGCAACCTCGCTCTCCCCTTCGATTCCTTACCTCTTCCCTGTCCCTCCGCTGCCTTGCTCTGCTGTTCTCTAAAGAGAGTTACACCCCAATGCCTCTTTATTCTTTTCGGTATGTTATTATTCACACTTTTTATTACCTTGTTTTTTCATTTATTTGAGATTTTACTTTATTTATTTTATTTTTTTTTGGATACTTCAGAAAAAAAAAAAAGTACAGTTTGCAGTTTGCCTTTTTTTTTTCTGAATGCGTAATTTCGTTGTTTGGGGTTTTGTTACATTGTTTATTTAGTTTTGCTGTTTAATTTAGTTTGCCTTTATTTGACGTTGAGTTGTGCATGGTTTATTGCTTTGCATGTCTTTTTTTTTTATTTGTAAGAGTTTTTAAATGGTGAGAGCATGCAGAATTGTCCAGTCTTCTGGCAGTAAGATTTTGGCTTTTTTGCTGAAACCCAGTGTCTTTTTCTTTAATGTATTGTTCCATTATTATTCTGCTATATAAGAATTGCCCTTTAATTAGAGCAGAATAAGTAAGCAGGGTTGGAATGAGATCAGTTCTGGTTGTGAATGAATGTTTTTTTGCTGTTGGATTGAGTAGCTAATGTTAAGTTGAATGCGACTTCGTTTATTTTTTGGGGCCCCCCCCTGCCTAAGACTGTTCTTGTTTCCTCGCTTTTTGAAGGAGTCTATGGTGATGTGCAGAGAGTGAAGATTTTATTTAAAAAGAAAGAGAATGCCCTAGTGCAGATGACTGATGGAAACCAGGCCCAGCTTGGTAAGCGAACTTCAAAGTATCAGACCCTTAGCGTTAAGAGACTAATGGGTAATTAAAGCTTTAATAGCGGTACTTTCTCCTCTCCTGAAAGAACACCCCAAACCTGAACGTGTCCGTGCGCTTAGTGGCTTGGCCCGCGCACGTGGCGTGGGTTTGGGGCGGCTCTGGAGAAGCTCTGGCTCATTTGTGAGATAATTTAGAGGGGAAAATGATGACCAGTGCGATGAGGCAGAGTAACGGCGCCTGTCCCGCAGTTCCTGGCGGATGGGGTGGCTGCAAAGAGCTTTGATGTGGGGGTCTGATCCAAGCTGTGCCGTGCCCTTGTAGTCAGTGCTGTCATTCGCCGTTGCAGCCATGAGCCATTTAAACGGGCAGAAGCTCCACGGGAAGCCGATCCGTATCACGTTGTCCAAGCACCAGACAGTGCAGCTTCCCCGTGACGGGCAGGAGGACCAAGGGTTGACTAAGGACTTTGGAAATTCTCCTCTACATCGTTTCAAGAAACCCGGCTCCAAAAATTTCCAAAACATCTTTCCCCCTTCTGCCACTCTTCATCTGTCCAATATTCCGTAAGTATCCGCGCAGAGAGTCCCTGTATGGCTGAGAACAAAAGTGTTTCCAGATGTAGTGAGAGGAAACGTTGGTTGGCTTTTGCTGCCAGCGGGAGAGATGCGTTGCCCATCTTCCTGCGATTCTCGTCGCCTTTCCTGTCCAAGAGTATTTAGAGAAGGCTGCTGGCCAGAGTTGGATTTTAGAGGTGAATTTAGCTTGTCAGCAGCGTACATTTAACTGGAAAAACTTGTTTCTTTCAGACCTTCGATAACTGAAGAGGACCTTAAGATACTGTTTTCAAGCAATGGTGGGATGGTCAAAGGATTCAAATTCTTCCAGTAAGTGTTTTCTCTTACGTCCTTACCTCGAGCTTTTCAGCGTGACAAGGGTAGAGGTACTTGGTTCTGATCGAATTCCAGCTCAGGCAAAGTGAAACGTGAGCGGAACACTCACTAATGTTGTACTTGACTCTCTGGAATTAAGAATTCCAGAAGAATTCTCTGGAATTAAGAATTCCAGAGTAACTGTGGATTGAGTGCATGGTGAGTATGAAATGAAGAAAACTGGGGTAGCTGAGTGAGAAGTTTGGATGTGGGTATATATATCAAACTCTTCCCTCTAAAAAGAAAGGACATTGCAGTTCCCCAGGTAGATAATTTTCTGCTGGCCTTGTTGAGACAAGAAAACTTGGCTTGTGTTGGGGGCACTCTGCATGTAGGGGCACTGAACGCGACTTAAACTTGGGTCTTGCCAGGAAGGACCGTAAGATGGCTCTGATCCAGATGGGCACCGTGGAAGAAGCCATTCAATCGCTCATCGAGCTCCACAACCATGACCTGGGTGAGAATCACCACCTGCGTGTGTCCTTCTCGAAGTCCACCATCTAAAGCTTTGGAAGGCGTGAGACAAAATGGACTTGACTTAAAAACCTCTTGGGTTCAGCCTTGACCTTCAAGGGCTGAACGCGAGGGTTTCAACTTCCATCATTCCAGAAAAAAAAAGCCACTTTAAAAAAAAAAAAAAAAAAATGCAGCTGAAGTGACCTTAAAAGACCAGAGATTTTATTTTTTTAAAGAGAAATCAGTTTACCGGTTTTTAAAAAAAGAAAAAGAAAATTAAATCTTAATTCATATTGCTAACCTTGCAGTGATGGGTAACAATCTTGACTGTTCAAATAAAAAAAATCACAAGTTCAAGTTTACACTTCGGAACCTGCTCTGGGAAATTCCCCTCCCTTCCTGCTTCTCCTCCCCCTCAAAAAAGCAGATCCTAACAACTTTTTATCAGGTTTCACATTGATGCCTTTTTTATTTTCTTTACCCATCCATGCCTTGAAAGACCTAAAACCACTGTGTAAATTCACTTTAGCGCCTTTTCGAGTCAGGATTATTTTATTCTTTCTTGGGGTTTTTGGTTTTTTTTTTTCCTTTCGCAAAGCGCGCGGCGTTACAGGAGCTCCCAACTCACCCAGCACAAAAATCTTCAGTTGCGTTGATCCTACCTTAACTGTGCATCTGCTGTCCTGTGCCTTAAAACCTCTTCCTTCTTCGGGGAAAACATCGGAACTGCAGGGAGTGGAATTGGGAGAGTTGAGGGTGACGCCTGAGCTCTGTTTGTAGGGAAGGATGAGTGGAGCTGGCAGAGTGGATAAAGAAAATACTGGGCTTTGACTCTCCAGGCAGTTGTACCCCCGCTGCCCACAAACCACGGCAGGGTCCCCCCCGCCTCTTTGCGCCGTTCCCCCGGCGCGGGAGTCGCTCGAGAGCCTTTGTCGGCGCCGTTGCGGCGAGGCAGAGACGGGGGCTGGGTGGGGAAGCGTTTCCCAAGGCCAAACCACATTCCATTGTCCATCGCAAGTCACGAGAGCATTGATCACGAGACACAAAAAAAAAAACAAAACAAAAAAATGAACCACTGCGGGACACTTGTGAAGACGAATCATTGTCGCAATCGTGTGCGTGTATATAAATAATCTAAATACTCGGCTAGGATTTGAAGAATTACCGGCTCCCCCACGTTTAGGGAGGCGCCTTCGTGCCCCTGATCGGAGATTTAACGAGACCAATGTAGCTCTGCCATCATTCTTATAGCATGTCTTCAGCATTTTGAGCTTTTTTTTTTTATTTTATTTGTCGTTGTCGTTGTTTTAATTCTTGTATGATACTTTTTTGATGCTGTTGCTGTCCTCTGTGCCTAGCAATATTTCCAGTTGACCAAATATTCTAATCTCTTTATATGCAAAAGAAATAGTTTTAAGTACCTTTTTATAGAATGATAAGATGGTATAAACGTAATCTAAATTTACTCCTTTTTTTGTGGTATTACCCTCGTATACTGTACTTTCTTATTTTATTTTCTTTTATAATTGAAGCTGTAGGGCAGGAATTTAGTTGTCAGGCTGAGGTCATGACTGAGGAGGAGTGACGTAAGGAACCCGACGAATCGAGGGAAGCGAAGCAGACTTTGGAGGTAACGAGCACAAACCGCTCGTGAGCTGAAGTAAAAGGACCCAGGCTAAAGTTTTTACCTTTTTTTTTTTTAACCTCTAAGCCCAGATCTTCTAAGTTATAGGAAGGGAATTTATTAAAAGTAGAATGCAGCAGATTGGGTTTTCTTGTCCCAATGATACGACCATTTATGATGATTTTTTTTTTTTTTTTCTGGCTTACAACTCTTTCCCGGGCCATTCTGCCTTCTCTTTGTGTGATCCGATGTTGCCTTACATTTCCCTCTAACCTGCAACCTGTTCGGATGCAAAATAACAAGAGTCTTGTACTTTTTTTCAGGGTTTTTCTGCAAAATTGTGGACCAAAGTTTGTTTTTTAATCGTCTTAGTGTTGCAAGTTAACGATTTCCTTGCTTCTTCGCGTGGGGAGCTCTTGACTTGCCCAGCACTGAGTGTTTGGAGAAGTCTTAACTTTCCGTAGTTCCTCCCTGAACTCTTTGAGGATGGGAATTACGCTGGAGAAGTGTGTGCAGGCTGAGCGGGGTTCTGCTTGGGTTGAGCCCAGCCCGTCGCTGTCTCTCCGGCGGGTGGCTGAGGAGGGTGAAACCATCTCCAATGAAAGCAGTGCCCCAGTTGAGCTGCGAAAGCTCAGCCAACGAGCAGACAGACGCTGGTTTTGGTTACCTCTGGCTGAGGCTGTTAACGAGACCTCGAGATCTTCCTCTGGGAAGCTCCATGTGTTTCCTCACCAGCGTCTTGAGGGGCAGGAGGGTGGATCCAGGTATCTCAGTGCCGGTTGTCACCTAGAGTTGGTTCCCTCATCTCCCTCCCAGGTGAAAAACGGGCTCCTCCCGCAGCCGGGACCTGCTCTAGAGCAGGATCCCAGCTGAGGATCCCCCCCCGTGAGGGTTCCCCGCACAACCCAAGCAGAACAGCCGCTGTTTAACCTGTAAATGCATCAACCAGGCTCTGCCCCAGGTAGAGGCTGGTTGAGAGGAGCCTTGCCCGGTGCCCAGTGGTCACCCCGCGGGCTTGGCTGTGTTTTTGCAAACTGCAAGTGAAATTGAGTTGAGGTAACCCCGGAACCCTCGGCGATTGGGGTGGGTCGGTCGGTTGGTTGTTTTGTTGTTTCGTTGGTGGTTTGTTGTTTTTTTTTTTTCCCCCCCTCCCCCCCCTCTCCTTTGGATCCCTGTGTTTGCATGTAAAGAATGTGAGTAACAAAAGGGTGTACATATTTATAATTTTTTTATACCTGTTGTAAGACATGAGGGGGCAGCAAAACCCAAGGGTTTGTTTTCGTTTTGTTTTTGATTTTTTTTTTTCTTTTTTTTTTAATGGTGAACCCCTGTATTGTATATTTTGATAACAGCTCTTACAGGTTCAGTATTGCGGAAGGTGGGTGGTGGGGAGGGTAAAGAATAACACGACATCCGAAATTCCATTGCCTCTTTCAACGAATGTTTGTAATGCAAAAAGAAAATGAAATTAAAACTATTTTATAACAACCTTTGTACCTTTCCGTAGCTCCGTTATTTACTGTCGGATTGTAGAAAGCAGTTATTGGCCAGTCTGTACTTGTGCTTTCAATAAATTTCTTCTGTTTTCTTTGCTTCTGATTTTTCCTATCTTTTTATTGTGCCTGTTTTTTGCTTCTGATTTTTATTTTATTTCCCCCCACCCCCCCCCTTCTAATGTAATTTCAGCTGCCTCATTGTGTGTAACTTTTGACTCTTGCCATACCTCTGGCCGGGGGAGGGTGTCCGGCTCCGCTCCGGCCCCTCGGCGCTCGGCGAGGTTCAGAGGTATGAGGCCCCGGGGCCTTAACTTGACGCTCTGCCTTTGTCCCACTCCGACACTTTTTGATTTTATTTATTTCATTTTTTTTTACTTCATGTTCCTAAACTTTCCATATATTCCAGCTAATCCCCATGAAATAACCCCCCTTCTCCAGTCCCACACGTAATCCTCTCTCTGGTGTCGTGCTCTAGCTGTGTCCGAGCTGGCCGGGGAACTCCCCGTGCCCCAGGGGGGAGATTCCTCTTGGGATCATTTGGCTTCTTGTGGGTTACTCCGTACCCCAGCCTAGTGCTGCCCCTTGTCCCAGCACCCTCACACTGGTGCACAGGGGTTTTGGGCATAGAAAGAACAAATGGATGGAGCTGTTGCTTCCACAATACTGATGTTTTCCATCTCTTGACCCCATTCCTGGGCAGATAGGAGGTGACTGAGTCCAGGCCGGTCCCTGAGCGGGTCCCCCCAGAGTTGGGGGTTGCTCAAAGGGATCCCTGTTCCTGGAGAGCGTGATGGGATTTGTAACGGCTGCTGCCTCCCTCGCCCGGCTCCGGGCTCCTCTGGAAGCGCCACTGAGCTGGACACGCTGAGCTGGACACGCCGAGCTGTTCCCAGGGAGCCTGATGCATCACCGCCCCCCAGGAATGAGCGAGGTCACAGAGCCATTGAATCGTTTGGGTTGGGAAAGACCTTTAAGATCCTCAAGCCCAACCCTTAACCCAACACTGGCAAATCCCACCACTGCCCTGTGTCCCTCAGCACCACATCTCCACGGCTTGGAAACCCCTCCAGGGATCAGGGCGACTCCACCCCTGCCCTGGGCAGCCTGGGCCAGGCCTGGGCAACCCTTGACAGTGGGCAAGAAATTGTTCCTTAGCTCCAACATTTGTTTCTCCCGGGGTAGCACAGAAGAACCGAGGCCTGGAGCCCTGGGACGGCCCCGTCCTCACCCAGCGAGGCGGGATCCCCCTTGCCCAGCCCCGTCCCGCTCGGACACGCAGGGAATTGTTAATTAGCTGCCTGGTGCGGTAATTGCGGCCTCCCAGCTCCGGCTGCGGGCAAAGCAAATATCGATTGTGGGGCCGGGCGCACGTGATGAGCTGGTCGCCATGGGAACGGTGGCAGCTGCCTGGCAGAGGACGGGTCCTGCGTGTCCTTCGGGGTCCCACGTGTCCTTTGCGGTCCCGTCCGTCCCTTCCCACGGCGGAACCCCCGTGGGGCCCAGCGTGGCCGGGGCTGGCTGAGCTCCGGTGGCACCTGGCACCGGGATGGGACATTCTCCGAACCCCTCGTGTCCTCCTGGAGCTACCGCAGGAGGAGGGAAGGTGGCAGAGCCCATATCCAGGTGCCGGAGGGAAAACTCCGGCTCTGGTGGAGCCGTGGGTGCTCCTGCGCTGCTGACCCAGCTCCTACCAGCGATGGAACTGGGCCCTGGCCTCGGGCGGTGGGGGGAACTGCTCGAAAGATCTTTCCAACAACTGGGAAATGTGGACTTGTGGAAACGGGGAGTGTTTTCAGCTGCTCTCCCCGTGTCAACCAGCTCTTCCATGCCAGCTCCTGCCCAGAGCAAGGTGGGGAGAAGGTCCCTGCAGAGCAAACACCCTCGGAAAGGCTCGTCCTGAGCGTCCTCAACCTCGCTGGGCACAGAAAAGGAATTTAACGACCTTGGCCGAGCTGCCGGCGCTGAAACGCCGCTGCTGGCAGAGGGGTCCGAGGTGGAAAAGGTCAAACCCCTGTTGAGCTCCCTCCCCGGCCCAAGGAGCTGGGATCTGGCAGCCCCTGGGGGACCCCGACTCCGCATCCCACACCCACGGGCAGGGCGGCTCCGCAGCCTCGGCGAGAGGAGGAGGAGGAGGAGGAAGAGGAGGATGAAGATGCTCCTGCTCCCTGCCGGGTCCCCAAGCGCGGCAGCAGCGGCTGCCGAGGATGCTGCCGGGG
>WEIS01095808.1:0-14159 GCA_013389965.1 Todus mexicanus
CTAAAACCACTGAAATATTTTTAAACCATAGCAATAAACTAAAACAGGGTGTTATCTTGGTAAGCTACTGAGATGCAATCCCAAGTAGAAAACCTATTCTGGACTGCAGTGGGAATTGGGTTAGACCCTTGATGCTCTGAAAGGCAAGAATAAAAAGCAAAATGTTTTTTCTGATTACTTGTTTAGATACATCTTTAACAATTACATTAAACTTTAACTTAAGCATTTTCAAGTCTTATGTGCACGTGAATAGTGCCAGTGGGGCTAGGTAAAGCATCCTGCTAGGAGAATCAGTCTTGAGGAAAACACTGGGGTAAAAGAGATAGAAAAGCAATACTAATGGATTTTCTCCAATCCTCCTTCACCAACTCACCAGACTATGTAAAGAGAAATTTCCTCAAAGGCTTATCACTTCACTAAATTTAAGGGACTTTTCACAGAAACAGCATGAGGTATGCTAATAATAAAAAATGTGTCCCTTATTTGTGAAAAGTTGACAAGTATCTACTCCAAAGCATGAACACATTTCAGCTTTGCAAGAAACTATTCTAAATTTTTCTCTAAGTTTAGTGTCAGAGACAACAGAATCAATTTTAGGTGTTGAAAAAAAAATTACAAGCCAATAAACCCAAGGTTCTACTAATTTCCAGTTATAAACATTATTCCTTTAAGTTCTATAACAGCCAAAACCCCCCTCCATGTATATCAAGCTTTCAAGACCCCAAAGCTTTGAAAAGGAAATAAAAAGCATTCTAAAAATATGTAAATTATTTTCTAACTTGTATTTTGAAATGTTACAAATTACATTTCAGATCTTTCCCTAAAACTACCAACAAAGATGGAAATCAGCATTCCCATAATAATTTAAAATCAAGAACTCTAAGGTGAATATTTAATGAGGTAAAATGTGATAACATCCAAAAAACTGACTGGAATGCTCTTAAGAATTGTGCATAACACATTTTCTTCTTCATTATCAGATCTTTCTAGAAAGCAGTCTTTGTTCTGAGAGAGAAGATTAACATTTACTATGCTACTTGTAAATTAAACCATATCTTAAATCTCAGCAGTTAATGAAAAATAAGAATGGACAGTCTCCAGTGCATCTATTCTTGAACTCTACAACCAACAATTAGCATCAATAAACATTTTCTTTCCACAAATGTGGAAAGAAACTTGTTTCCAGGTTCCAAATTTACACGCTGTTCAAATTGCTTCACCTCTTCAAGCTTTTCAAGCAAAATTATAAAAACCCCACAAACATTTTCACCAAAACCTGATAAGGTAAACATTACAATCTCAGGAACACCTAAAACACATTTAAATTCTTATCTTCTCATGCTGCATTTTATTCTTTAAATCTAAGTGATGGTGATTACTTTTTGAGAGCAGGAAAAGGCCCAAAATGGTTTTTCTTCCAGCAGCCATCAGTAACTCATGTCTTTCATTTGAATTTACCACAGATACTGCAACCAAAGACCATAAAAAATCCTCCAATGCTTTGAGATAGCTCACCAGCACATAGACTTCGGTAATCTTAACTCCCAGGGGAAAATCTTGGCGTCAGTGAACTCAAAGGTAAAACTGCCACTAGTGCAGGAAGGCGAGGAGGAGGAGTCCAAGAGACCTTTTGAAGCCAGTTACCTCTGCACCTGCTTCTCTTTGATATGTTCTTTTCTTAAGTAACATTTGCCCCAGCCAAAACTCACCTCTGTGGGATTGAAATAGTTCATCTGTTAAGGATGTCTCTGGCAAATTTGTCCTCTTAACAACGCATGTGTTAACAATCCATGCACACATATTCCCTTCAGACTACACTGATGGCCACATTAGAGTCTAGCACCCAAACACCCCAGGATGACACTCCACATCTCTGTGATACACACCTGTCATTCAAATTTCTTGCTTCATCTAAGGAGACTTTCCCTGTAATCAAGCACCCACTCTTATGTGGTCTCTCTCATCTTTCACCTGCGCTTCAGAGGAGAGTCCAACTGAAGCAGGTTATCTCACTGTCCATCTATGATCCTACTTTCCCCAGATCCCCAAGGTGAGACATTCCTGTCATCATAGCTTACCTTCCTGTATGTTTGTCCACAGACCTCAGACACATCACACCATGGTCAGCTGTTCAGTACTGCATGGAAGGTGATTCTTCATGAGGGGGGCTTCCCATACTCTATTCTGCAGCAAGAAGCCACTCAGTTCCTGCAGGATTCAGACACCTGCAAAACCAAGAATATTTCCATTTGTGAAAAGCTCCTTAAAAATGAAAGTCTTTCCTGCAATAATCCCAACATTGAAGGGTCTTCAATGCCGCTCTGTGGAAGTTAAGGAGAGTGGACAGATAGTATCTTCTGCCTTGAGACACTACATCTGTTAACTTCTTAGGATAACACATCTCTGAGCAATTATTTCATGTTTGTAATGATGTGCCTGTCGCTTGTGTTTGGTTGGTTGATTGGTTTTGGTTTGGTTTTTTTAGTAGACATTTTATAGATGTGAAGGCAGAAAGGAATCTGATTTTTATGGCAAACTACATCAAAAATAGTGATGTTGACTATGAACACTCATGTCAATCGTTCAACTGAGGCAAAAAAAAAATCTTAGATTTTTCAAGGAAAAACAAACTAAGCTAGGGTCAACAATTTAAAACAACTATCTTGCAGGTTTGTCACAATCTGAACAAAGTTTTTCTTCCAAGTTGGAATAAGAAATCTCTTCCAATTTTATTTACAGTTTTTAAGTATTCAGAAACAGTCTCTACTGAAGAACAGTGGAGGGTTTTTTCCATCCTAACAAGGAGATTCACGAGGGACTTATGAAGGTTTTTTTAAAAACCAGTAAGAGTCATCAGGTCACAGATACCAAGTTGCCCTCTTACTGCAAATATGTAAATGCTACTGGTCTACAAGAATATCAAGAATGTCCTCATTGTACCACATATAAGGCAAAGTCTTTATATTTATTGTTATAGGACGATCAGCTACAGGACCCTCTAGTATTTTAGACTAAAAGCACATGAAATTTTTAGCAGCCATTCTCTGGAGGGAAATTTCAAGGTGACTAGAAAAGTCCTTCATATGGATAAAAATATGCTTATAATTAGAACAGACTTCTTATACAATCATTTTGCATTTCTTATTCATGTTAGTGGACTGCAGAAAAGGTATAGATACTTGAAAAGACACAAAACTATAATTGATGTTATTTTAATTCTGTATTATAAAGAAACAGCCTACATCATCCTGTTTAGAACTAAAAAGCTGTGCTGACTCCTTGAAAGTCTGAGCAGCTATGGCAAGCTATTCATTAGTAAGTAAGTAAAACCACACACCAAGTTCACAAGTTATTCCTGAGTTTCACAGCAGCACTTGAATGCCACACAAGATGCAGCAAATGAGGTTATGCAAGAATTTGAGAAGTGAGGACATCTCAGATGAAAGGGGTAAGGGCGAGCTGTGGTCTGCAGACTATCACATTAAAAATGGTCATCTAGAGTTCTGAGCCATTCCTATACGAGTTTGTGGCTGTGCCCTGCTCTTGGTGCAGCCAGTATTTTAACTGTGGAGTCTAGCTGTCTAAGAACACTCAGGCAGTAACTATCAGGGGTCAGCTGGAGACAGCTGCTTTCCCTCAGCTGATAACCGTATCTCCCAGTTCAGTCTCCCCAAGGAGAAAAACACAAGATGAATCCTACCCTCCACGTTGCCTGCATACACAGGATAGAGGAGGCAGATTCCCCGCAGAGTTCCAATCCAAGATTTTTATTTCACCAGTGTGAAGTTAGCCAGACCCTGGCTACTCTCACCCTTGCACCTACCATCACACAACTGCTAAAGCAGTCTGAGATCTACATGGATCCTATTCTGTCTTTGGGTATTATTTGCATGTTAGTATTTTTGTGTACCTGGGAACTAGCACTGCTTATGCTGTCACCTTTCCAGAAGAGAAAAAACAGATGAATTTCTGTTTCTGCGGCTGTCAAGTCTAGCTTGTTTGTTTGCTCTGTTTTGTTTTTCTTTTAAACAATAATGCTATTAAACCTCACTCTGTAAAGCAGAGACATAGAGAAAACTATAAAAATTCTGATCAAGATGATCTCAATTTCATTGCAGGAGACTTTGAATTACATTTTTTGAGACCAGAGACAATCTTCACAGATACTCACAAGAAACCTCTTTTGACTGAAGAAATAAGTAATAAGGTACAAGTCGTATCTTCTTACAAAAATCAGGATGAAGTAATATACAAAACATTTATGGGAAAACATAAGCACAAATTGCATTAAATGGGTAGGTAATTAGTAGACCTGGAGAGGGGCTTGCAGGCCCAAAAGCTTATCTATTCTCCCTCCTCCCACTTATGTCAGTCAGTGTAATAAGAGAAACTGCTTCTCCCTACAAATTTTTCCTTGCAGAAAATTGAACCTATTTTTTTTCTAGAATGCTCTGATCATTTCCCCCCCACACATCCACTCCCTTTGTGGTTTGTACAGATATCCAGATTAAGTCCTACCCTGTCACATTAGAAGAAAACAATTTTTTCAGTGAACTTGCAATAACAGGCAGTCCTGAAGACAGCACAAAATGACTGAGTCTCATCTGAGTTTGTGGATGAGTTCTAGATAGATTAAACAGAGGGAGAAATGAAGGATACTGGCCAGGAAAACAAAGGTGAAGGCAGAGGTTTAAATAGGAATGCTTACACTGGAAGGTGTGCACAATCTTACACAAGTGTTAGAAGATGGAAACTAGTCTAATTCACTGTGGAAGGTATAAAAGGGGACAGAGCATCAATAGTCTTCATGTAGTCTACTTTCCCTTCCTTGCTTTGGGCTTGCTTTACAAACTTGCAGTTAAAAAACCACCCCAACAACAACTAAAAACAAACAAACAAACAAACAAAAAAAGCCCCAGAAACAAAAAAACCCCAAAGCTTTTGAAATCAAGCATATGAAACATCTCAGTTCTGGTGCAAACTTCAGATAAATCAGCCACTACCATGTTAAGCATAGGACAGAATTCTCAGGCTGTGAAGAGAATCTTTTGCTCTGTTTTCCTGCATCCTTTCCTGGGGCCTCACTCGGTGTCTCAACTACTAAATTAAAGACTATTTAGTAACAGTGGGAAGATTATTCCTATCATTCTCTGTTCAGTCCAAGTCCTCAATAAGGCATTACTGGCAAGGCAGCCAAACCTGTGAGCACAAGCTGCCGTACCAGGATCCAGTTGCCTTAACACCTTTCTTGTATAAAGAGACACAAACAAGAAAGACTCCCATCTGAGCTGGCACACCTCAGACTTAGGAGCAATGCTTGAAAAAGAAAAAAAGTTTTAAGAAAAGTATCTCATAAAAGCAGTTATTTCTCTCCCCACACAGTTGCACCCACTTCAGTTATCATTGCTCTGAACTGCAGAACTTTCTAGCAGAGCAAATAACGGAGTGACAGCAGAAAGGGCAGGAGGCTTACTTATTTATGCATTTATTTTTTATTACAGGAAGTTCCTGGAATGCAGGCCAGGCAGTCATTTCGATCTAACAAAAAAACCAGTGAGTATATAGCTACTGGAAGATTTTTTAGTATTTCTGGAAGCAACTGTCCTCTACAAGGGTTAGATTATAAGGAAGAAGAAACTATCCCCAATGCAGCAGGGTCACTGCGGTCACTGTCACTGCAGCCTAATGCATAAGTCTGTTACTTGGTGACCAAAACTCAGTGACTGCAGTCATCACTGCTGTCCTGGACCTGCGTATTGCACAAAGTTGTCCATAAAATTACTCATGTGCATAAGTAGTCCCACATGGTTCAGCGAGTCTCGTTACAGAAGTGTTAGCAGGGGTCTTAGGTCAGAATACTGCATTCCTTAAACCAGACAGATTCCCACTGAAGTGATTAGGAGCGCTTCATTTGCCAAACAGAAAGAATTCCACAGGTATTTGTTTGAAGTGTGATAGAAATTTACTGTGGCCACATTTCCACCTTTCTTTGCAGAGAAAAGCTATTTGAGTGCACAAGTATTACTGACTCAATTTCAGACTCAAATTCACAGGTATTTGCACCACAAGTTTCTTACACACCTAGTACCACACACCTTAGTTACCTGACCAAGTCATAGTGAAGCAACAACTCACATTTCTTTCTCACACACAATTACTGATTTCTGAGAGCATGTGAGATATTTGTTAACTTTTACGTGTGCAGAGAAATTGTTGCCCTTTTGCAACTGGAAGGTGGGCCATATTCAGTGCCAGGTAGGTCATCTGGTTGGAGCAGTGAATTGGAGCAGTGAGCAAGAGCTGCAACAGTGAAATGCAGTAAATTAAGCAGACATCTTGCTAAATCAGCAACACAGGATTGAACCCTTAGTGCTGCTCACTACAAATAGATCCATTAGATTATGGGTCATTAGTTCAACCACTTTTAACAAGTGCAACCAAATAACAATGTTATTAAACATTTATCTTCAGGGGCAGATTTACTGGAGAAGATAAGGAGATGGTGGAGACTTTCTATTAGCACTGCCTCTTTCAGCATGCATTCCTGTCATAAGCACCTTTCATTCACAAAAATATCTCAGGAACCCAAAGCATCCTACAGATGTCTGCCTTTACTTGCTGGTGGCTGCACCCTGGCACCCTCGAGACGCTGACTGGTTATTTCCAATACACATTATTTGATAACCACTTGCTGCTTTCTCACTCTATGCTGTCAAGACAACAGGGGCAAACTTTTTAAAAAAAACACAATACAAATCAAAAGCTGAATTTCCCAATATTCAGTCAGTCCTAAGGATACCGAGATACTGAGCTTGCTCCTGACAGCAGGCCACCCAGCATTTTTTGAAAACCGGAACAATTACTTAGAAATGTAAAAATTTCTGTTCTCCTAAAGGTTTATTTAACGCTTACCCCGGGCCTCCGGGTCCGACCCCTGCCTCCTGCCGACCCTCCCTCTGGCCGGAGCTGGAGGTGCCATGCAAGGAGCAGGGCCTGCGGGCGAGTCCCCGAGCTGGCTTAGAATAAAACCTAGACAAAGACATTCTCCCAGATCTTTTGCAAGTCTTAATCGCAAGTCTTGAACAGGCTCCCCAAGCAATCTGTAACACAATGGCATCAACTGAAGTGGCAGAAAGCGATCTCCCTTAAAAAGAATGGTTTGTCACTGCAAGGACAGAGAAGGAACATTAGAAGAGAGGAGAGGGAACAACTTACCCGGTTGGCTGTAGAGGGGAAGGGATTTTAACAACTGCAGCTGAAATCGTCACTAACTTACTAAGAAAGAGGGAAATTAGACATACGTAAGCAGTTTCTATCCCTTCCCTCTGAAGTCAGTTTGGGTTCTTAAAAATTTGTACCTTGGCCCATGTGTCATGCAAAAGTAAGGAATTAAGCAGGAGAAAAGTGCAGTTTCCAGCCACTCTGGTCTACCTTACAGCCTCTGCAAACACTAACATTCATCACTGCTCCAGTTTACATTCCTCCATTTTTGTGGTTTCTCCAGAAATCACACCTATTTCAATTTTCGTTTCAAGGTCAAATTCCACACGAAAACAATCGCATGAGGACCCATGGGTTGGGAGACTTTGTTGCAGGTTCCAAGCAAGAAGGCTGCAGGCAAAGACAGTGTAGTTAGCTGCTTCTGCCTTACCCTTATTCTGATGGTTTCCTCATTGCCTTGAAAGGAGGGTTTATCCTGATTTTAAAAGCTGTATTAGTCCTTCTAGGTTTGAAGCTATGAAAGAAGAAGGTTACCTACAACATCGTCAAATTCTTTACATTGTTGATAGTCAAAAAGTAGAAAGCTGGGTGATAAATAGAAATTGAGCCTCTTTTAGTTGAGATTTAAACAAAACTCATTCTACCATAACCAATACAGGAATCAAAACAGTAATTACTTTTGTTACAAAACAATTGTGACAACCAGGTCAAATTAAGCACCCATGACTACGCATCTAGTCTCTAAGGGACAAATTTACACCTGATTTTATAAAGAACGCAGGACCAAGAACCTGAAGAAGACTTCTCTTCCAAGAGTGAGTTTCAGGCCTTTTCACATCCCTTTCATTCCAAAATTCTTGGACTTGTTTTTAAAGCCACAGAAATACATAAACTGGACCTCAGCCAGCCTTGTGACATGAGGGACAGCCATCTGAGAAAGAACTAACCAAACCAAAACTCAGACTCAATGCTGTAAATTCCCCAAAAGGCAGCATATTTCACGGCTGAAAAGTGCATCTTTTTATGGAAGGGTGTTGGCTACGTTATCAGCTGCCATGCCCTTACTAGCTCTTAAAAGTAAAACAAAGGTTAGGAAGGGGGTTATGACTGGACAGGGAAAGGCAGGAGGAGATAGACTATTAAAAAAAGAGGTATGGGAAGGAGTTAGCACAGAGCCAAAACAATCTTGCAGCTGCATTACATTATCCCAGTGGGAAGATGCCAGGCTGGCAGCAGAGTTAAGCTCTATGCTCCTGAGAGTGAAACACTGATACCACCAGCTACCACTTACTTTAAATGAGCTTCCCACACTTCTGTGCCAATCCAGCTCAGTTCTGATCTGTAAGTTTTGCTGTTCCAGCCCTGGGCCTGTTTTACGTAAAAGCTGCCCGTCAATCTGAACAAACTACATCCAAACTGTGTAGTGATTTACAATTAAGCTTCTTTCAAAGCATCATGATAGTGATGATTATTATAAGCAACAGCTAGCAGGATAGATAGTGCTCTGCAATCTGCAAGCTGCTGCCCATCCCATTGCAACCTGTTCACGTCACTTAGAATCTATAAGCCAAACGAGCTATGTTATTCATACTGATTATTTTATAGCACCACAAATGTAGGCAGTACTTCTTAAAATACAAAATAGAGACATTATCTTTTCAAGTTGAGAGTTTACATTAACCTAAGATAACAACTTTGGAAAGGGAATTTGTAGAAATAACTGTGGTAAAAAAAAAAAATCTTGGAAATTTGATAGGTAAAGCAGAATCGAGAAGCGGTACGACAGATAAATATTAGAAGGATATGCTATGCATAGTGTAAGATAAGGCAGAAAGCAGGAAACTTTTTTCATATCTTTGTCAGTGTGACAGAGGCTTAGCCTGCCAGCTGAATGCTTTCTTTCACCTGCAACTGTATCGCCATGGTCACTCACTAGACCTTTCAACACCATCCAAACCCTACTGCTTCCAGAGACCACGAGAACTTGCGGAGACCTTCCCTGCTGATGTAAAAGTGAAGCCATAATACAAACAGTACCGTGGAACCACAGGAACACAACCTGCTCCTAGTTCTCTACTGTTTCACAGGGATGCAGGCTATGCTGTTGGTTTACAGTTCTATGGCTCCTCTAGGTTACACAAGCTCTCAGGGAGGAACATGTTACAGTAATATAAATTTCTGTGCCATTTAATTCAAAGCACTTTATGAACATTAACAGAAACAAACCCTGAGCTATAAAAGCAAATTATAGATGGGATCACCTTACTAGTGAAATGCAGGTGTCTCTGCTCTGCAAAATTGCAGCTAATGATTCACAGTGACATTACACCACCATTCAAAGCCAGGAAAAGAACAGGCTATCAAGCCACATTCAGGAGTTTACTTCAAATATTTGCAGTTATGAGAACTATTTCTGAAATTTCAGATATTAAATATCATACATTTTACATCATGGTTCTGAAATTCTTCTGGTCCACTTCACAGAAAACTCTACAGTCTTTGGAGGTGGCTGTCGAGAAGAAAGTAGAACTTTAGAAAAATAAACGGTATACTTGGGTTTTGCAGGCACTATTTATGTGAGTGTTTTGTCTGGCTTGTTGTCATATACCTTTATGACAAACTTAACTTGCCAACTAAAGAAAAAGGAAGCTTTCAGTTGTTAAAAACAAAACAGTAAAACCAACACAATCACCACAGATGATTGAATTTTTCAGTAACTTGTGAGCTGGATAATATGTTTCCAAATAGCGGGGCAACTAGCATAAAATAGGTCTCATAACATGAAGTTGTGTTTAAGAAACCAGGAGAATCTTCTGTTCACTGCCTATGTCCTGACCAGCCAGGGGGGCTTGCAGACAGGCAGAGATCAGTTTCTTCAGGGACAGTTCAGATAAAGATGTTGAATGGTGACAGACAAACATATCAAAGTTGGGAAGAGCTAATACTCCAGTACTTAATTTCTAAACTAAAGTTTTGCTAGCTTGAGCTGTGTTAGAAAGGCCAGATTACACTCCACCTTTTGTTTTTTTGATAGTCTACCGTATGCTGAGAAGAATGCAACTACAGACCGTATGCAAGGGATGTTATAGTCTGAGGAAACAACAAAAATTCCATAAACAGATGTCTACTCTCAAAGATCTTACTCACAAGCAGTTAGGTGACAGTAAGAAATCTTCAAAGACACAGTCTGATATAAATTTAGAGGAATGGGAAAGAAGAGAAAGTCCTCTTCCTGCACTGCATCCTCCCACAGTCACATAACACCTTCATGCAGCTACAGAGTTGCATCTGTCACTAGAACAATAATATTTAGCACTTACAGAATACAAAGAACAATAAAAATCTAGTTATGTAGTCTGAACACATGGATAATATTCCTGTGGGGAAACAAAGTCCAAAGAAATGAATACACCTTCTCAATTCTTTGCATTGACCCACAGGCCCCAGTTTAGTGCTATTCTTGGTGTTTCTGATCTTTGAACAGTCCAGTAAATAGGCTAGAGATGACACATTAGTGTTGGTGAGTTAATTAGTTCCTTGGTTATACTTTCAGGGTCTCCAAACTCCATCAGGCATTGCATCACACTTGCTTACATTAAACATTTTTTTCCATAGCTCTTCAAAGTATCAAACCAGGGCTTTGTTTTGATTAGATTATTCCAGAGCAGAGTTCCATGGGACCGAATCCATTTTGTAAACATAGAAGACATGAAGTCTCAAACACTTCACTGTGATTTTCTGGAATGTGTTGAATCTACTGCCCTTTAAGGGCACTAAATTACATTAAAGGTACTGACAATGGTGCTCTGGATTACACTTTGCTGACTTGATCAGTTACGGCTCCATCCTCATTTCCAATAGAAAATCCCCTCAAAGATGCAAAATTACATAGGCAAACGACTTCATGAACGTTCTTAAGAACGACCAGGGAACATTTATTTGCAGACAAAAAAGGTTCCAAGTTGTTTCACTTGTATCTTAATCTTTCCCTGAACAAGTTTAGCATTTACAATAGACACTAGTCTCTTCTGTTTTGCTAGGTTCCATATAGATGCGTAGATTCCTTCTCCAAAGTACACAGCCACAATACAGTAGTGCTGGGGGGAGAATTTTTTGGGAAAATGCCATCAGTATTTGCTGAGCTCTATAAACGAAGATATCACCAATCTGATACTGTAGGTCAACTCTTCCTTCCTTTAGTGCTCACTTTTCAGCAACTGAAGTCACAAGGCCCAAAGTCAATAGATATTTAAGCTATTTAAATAGCACCAAGGATAAAGGTCATGCCTCTGATGTGATTTATCTTCACAGGAACCCACCCAAATCTTGGAAACCACTGCCTTGGAGATAGGAGATTCTGGGGGTTGTATAGATAAGAAGCTGGTATATTCTAACTAGAGATAGATTGGTTGTTGGTTCATTTTTTTTTTCTTTCCAGAGTGTATTTAAATAGCTTAGAGCAAGGCCCTAGGTTATAAAAAAAGACCAAACAACAAGCAACCAACAACAAAAACAAAAAACCCAAACAAATTAACAACCGAAACCCCCCAAACAAACCCCCCAAACCCCACCAATGTATACTTAGGGAAATGCTCACGAAGTTGTGGATGGTTGCGCTTTCCTGCACTGGCTGAGACTGGTGTTTTCTCAGGATTGTCACAGTACAGGAGATCAGCAGCCAGGTCTTCCAGTCACTGCTGTCTCATGGCCTGGTTCTGTTTTCAGTCACGCTCTTTGCTTTACTTCCAAAGTAAAAATAATTCTTCTGTATCCTAGTAGTTTGTCCCTGGCCTAAAAAGGAGGGAATCAGCTTACCCCTTCACAAACCTCAAATGCAGTTCAGTGAGCCAGGTTAAACAGCTGACCATGCCGAAAAAGATAACCCATCCTGCCATCTTCCCCCAACCTGCCACACCCCACCTCCTGCTTCCCTTATGCCAGACCTCATGTCTGCCCCGCTTATCCAGGAGTCCACCGGCTTCTCATCCAGCTGCAAACTAGCCCAGAAAAAAAACAACCAACAAACATAAACAACCACTCCACAAAAACCAATAAAAAACTCAAAGCAAAAACATTTTTTAAAAAATAAAAATCTTCTGACAGTGCAGGAAACTGGATCACTTAGTCAACATCAGTCAAACATGAGAACTAATGCAAGTGAGAAAAGGGAGAAGGGAAAGCCTGTGGCTCGCCCAGAACATCTCAGGAAACCAGTTCCTAAAGAGACAGCAGAAACAGGCAACTCCAGCACCACCACTGCACAGCCACATACAGCAAAAAACTTGGTAAATAACAAAAAAGTAGTGAAATTAGACAAACCTAGAGAGGAAAGGCAGTATCTCCCAGATTTTCTGTGCACATTACTACACACATGAAAAACTGTTCACAGTACTTCAAAAAGTTTTAACTAGTCCTGTGAACTCTGCTACAAAAAGTCTCATTTTTGTCTCAAGTTTATCCTGTGAAACAGGACTCCAGCTTGTGTAACAGACAGCAATAGCACAATTAAAAAATTCCACCTGAGGCCAGCTCTGTTCAGTACTCAGAGGAGAGGAAAAGAGCTAATTAAAATCATGTCCTCTAAAATCAGAAGTGGTTAGTTGCACATACCAGATAAAACAGAGTATCTCACAGGCGACTGACCTCAAAACATAGGAGGGAGCAGGGGAGGTGAATATAGTTACAACAAAACACACACTCTGAAGGAAAAGTGATTTAAGAGCTACTAGAACCACTGGTATTTGTGCTTGAGCGAAAAGAACAGCAAATGTGGAGCTAAAGCAGATACTAAGGGCACATTCATGCAATCCTGGCACAGATAAACCTGGTGATATAATTAGGAGTTTTGCCTGTTTTCTTTGAGATCGCTGTCTCAGTGATTTATTAAGTTCTCTTAGCCAGTTAGTCCAGAAAGGAAGGATTTCAGATTAATTAACTACAGTCTTAAACCTGCAAAGGGGCATTTTGCATCTCAGAGACCACCTCACACCTTGCAGGAAGGGGTGGATGGATCTTTTGAGAACAAACATGCATTACTGTGCAATTTTGAAATTTTCCTTGCATTGCACAAATCTCTGTAGGCTGCAGCAAGTATTATTTTTGCTTCTACAGCAGTCAGAAAGCTCCTGAATCATTAACATGGGAATATCAGCATTGTTATTACTCCCAGACATTTCTTTCTTCACTTTCCAATGTTTTCTCTGTGCCATCTATCATTGCCTTGTTTTCTCATTTTCCTTTTCATTAAAGATTATTATTCAAGGGAGGAAATGTAGCACAGTCTGAGAATTCATTCAGCATTAATGGAGGGAGACATATGGTCTAGTGATTTCAGCAAAGCATCAGGAGCTAGGCTGCATCTAAGACCCAGCCTGACAATCTCCCTCTTGGTCGTTGTGCAAGTCATTTAAGGTGAAATACTTTTCCCTTCACACAGCTGAAAGTTCAGTAGGGGGTCAGTTCCTCTGGACAGAAGAAAGGGTTACCCCACTAACATCAATGCTTCAACTCCCATTGTAGCTCCACTATCCTTGTGTAAAGGGCATACACATCCTTTAGGTTCATTCTCATCACAGTTAAAACACAGGGGATGATGAGCTCAAATATTTCATAATCACGTCAATGCATAGCATGGCTTTACAAACACCACAGGCAGGGACAAGCTGTGTACACTCCATCAGCTGGTCAAGGTAAAATTTGACTTGGACAAGAGCCTTAAGCCAGCATGATTGAAATAAAGAACATAGCTTTTTTTTCTGATCTGCTCTGGCTTCAAACTTGCGTGTTTGCAAACACCACACAAACAGTTCCCAGCAATAACTAGTGCTGACTGATACACCACAGTCATCCCATGAAGATAACTCACTGTAGTTTATATTCAGTCACCTTTTGTCTCCTCTAGTCTCAGGGTATTGGGATTAAGGAGGAATTCCCACAAT
>WEIS01095810.1:0-23076 GCA_013389965.1 Todus mexicanus
GACCATTTGTCTTCCCTGCCTTGCTCCCCGATATTGGGTACTACAAGCTTACATTCTTCCCATCCACCTACAAGTTTTCAACCTTGGTTGAAGCAAAACTGTTCTTGTTTATCACAGATACGCCAGAACTTATCATATACTCCATTTACATCTTTTTGTATATGTAGATAAAAAGATGTATGCATAAGAAGTGTTCAAAGAGTTTCTTCTAGTTCAAGTCAGTTTTGGAAGCTTCAGGTAGTTAACCCAGGTAATTGTTAGGAATTACAAGGAGACATTTAACACACGCCAGTTCATGATGTATTTTGTGACCAAGAGAGCTGTAAAGCTGTGGACTGGGGTTAAGGAAGCCTAAAATCCCATGGAGCGCGCAAGTTCCAGGTGCTGGTCTGTCTTGCAACAGAAAGAGGAAGTTCCTTACTGTTGCAGACAGAGGCTGTCCTGCTCTCCCTTCCTTCGTAAAGCACACAAATAGTTATACCTCGTTTCTACCTCTGATGTAATTAACTGTCATCTCATTAGTTGCTTTACAATCATTTATGCCCGGAGAAACCTGCAGCAACAGCCCAGAACCTCGGCGCTGATTGCGGCTGCCTCCCTGCACAGCCCATCTCTGTGTCAGATGTGGCTGTCCCAGAGACACCACAGCTGATCCGCCTGCAAATCCTCTCTCGCATCACTTCGCATTACGCATTTAGCCCTCTGTAGCAAGGCAAACTGAAGCAGAAGTGAGTTACCATACTACGCCAGACTGAAAACTGCTGCTCTTCAGGACCTGACTCGTGAGCTGAGCAGACATCCCTGCCTCGGGGACAGAAACATCCATCAAAGCTATGGAGCAAATAGCTGGGGACAGCAACAGCATCTGTTGTCATTTCTCCTCCTCATCCCCTCCCGTGTCTCTCAGAGTCTGTATTTTCCAACAGGGATTAGGCTAAATTAGAAAATATTTTCATGTCGGTAACGTGACAAAGTCACCGATTTCAAAAAGGGCCGTTTATTTTCTTTGAGCATAATTAGAACCAAAATATTGAAAATTACGTCCTCATCTTTTTTGTGTGTGTGCAGGTTACAATATAGCACTAAAGCCAGAGGCTACAGGAGCTTTACCTTTCCCAAAACCAAAACATTTATACCACTAAAAGTTACTTAATTTTTAAATCATTCAACTTTGACTAAACAAGCCAATTCCATGTAAGCAGTAGCCTTGCAAGCTGGGACACCTCAATTTTGCTCTATTATCTCTGGTTCTGCACAAAACACTGTCAGAGGGGGGAAAATAAAACCACAAAAGGGATTTTGTACAACTGCTTGTCAACAAGAACATCTCTGGTTACATCCAAGGAACCTCCAAGCCAAGAAACTGGTTGGAACAAAATATTTTCGAATAGACTTTGAAGTGCTAGAAGATCCAGATCTTTCCAGAGGAGAGAAAGCCAGCTTGCAAGGCAAATGTCCTGCTTCTTCTGCCTTGTAGGAAAATACCACCTAGTAATTGTGTTTATGATGGCGGCATGTTTGCCCAGCGTCCCCTCGCTAGTTAACTAGGCACTGACTGTCCCAGTTCTGCCAAAAGAATCAAGGAACAGATCAACTAAGACACTTAGCTCTGCAATTTTACGAAAAGGTGAGCTTGGCCATTGTCTGTAGTGGTTGATTTTGGCCAAGGCTGAATATTAGATTCCATCTTAATTTTAATACAATAAGATTGAATTCACAGTTTTTTAATAAGCAAGAGTAATGAAAAAACAGGACCTGAGACTAAAAGGCTCGTAAGCACACACACCATCATGCCATTTTCTTGCAACAGTTCAAGCAGTAAGAGGTAAATTCCACGTTGTGCAAACTCCAGCGGTTTTATCAAGCGCAAGTCGGGGCATTCAGAGAATGAGCAACTGACATGAACAGAGTAAAAAAAATATATATATTCATATTACTATTTTTTTCTGACATGTGATTTTTTTGGAATATGAAATATCTACCAGCCACCACAAAACCCCTCACCTTACAGCATACAGACCATGCAGCAGTGGAAGAACGAACACTGAGATATGACAGAGGGAACCTTCAAAGGGTTGGGAATTCCAGCAACCTCTCTCAAATACATATCTCTTATATATACATATTTGGGAGCCATTGTTTTCTTCATGTACATTATTCAGTTTAGTCCTTCATTTTTCTATTTTCAGCCTTTTATACTTGATCTCAAGCATTTTTCTGCCTGCTAAAAGCATCTTTACCACTGAGGTCAATGCTGGTTGCACTTTCTCCCACTCACTGAAGCTGCGAAGGATGAAGGAGTTCATCCAATACGCAAGAAGTAGCTTTAATAAAAAAATAGTTCTGTAACGTAAGTCACGGCAAGTGGTAGATTCTTCTGGAAGCCAGGCCATGAGCTTGATGAAGACAGCTGTTGAGTGGCAAGGTGAACCTTTTGCTGCCTCTCTGGTTTTATTGAGGGTACTTCTATGTGAAACAGGGTTGACAGGAAAACTGCAGCAAGCGTTTAGCATAAAACCATTATGTGAGTGATAAATATTTGTTCCGGGAAAGTTATTTTTAGCAGTGGAAAAAAGCTTTGGAGAAAATACCTATAAACATAAAGTACTAGGAAAGCCCTAAATTCAAGTTTCAAGCTTCAGCAGTGTCTTTTTTACAGCATTGCTCGTGATCCTTCCAATTCGCAAATGCTTTATTATATTATTAACATTGTCATGAAATAGTAATAAAATATTAAAATATTACCACTTGACATACATGGTTATTATCACACAGCTCTTTAAATACTTGGTTTGGGTTAGAAAACTCTACTTCTGCTCCTAAATGAAATCTTGAGAGTCACAATATATAAAGGAAAACTAGTCCATAAAAGTCATCTCAAAAAAGAGATTACTGCCCCATAAAAATTCAACTGTAGCTTGAGAATACATTTGTTTGGCTTCTCCCCCTTCCCCCAAAACTAACAAAAACTTGCAAGCAGGATATTTTCACATCACTAATAGCCCTAATGTTAGTTTTCCGATTTCTCCCCCACCACACTCTTATCACTTGTTTGTATGAACTGAAATGATTATTTCCTCAGAATCCTACACAGGAAAAACTCGAGACAAGCCAGCTGTTATTTTCACTTTGACGAGCTCGTACAAAACGCTGCGAGTTAGGAAAATGACTCAAATTGGTAATGCAAAGTCAGTGGGGAACCAGCTCACTTCATTAAACATCTGCAGCAGAAGTCTGAGACTCATCTCGAAGTTAAATTGGTTTACTGTAATCCATAATGTTTACTCCAGTATGTTGTCTCGTGTTTTCTAATATCACGTGCTAAACAAAACTGAACCAGTCACCATTGCTCTGCCGCAAGTATTGTGTTTCCCTTGCATTTAATGTATAAAACACTCAAGAAGAAGTGATTAAGGTATATTCCCACGGTTTATGGAAGCATCCACTTTCATCCAGCTGCTACTTTCACAATTACTGCAAAACAAGCAATACATACTGACAGCATGAACCGTGTAATATAAAAATTCCACAGTTTATCAGGTAGGTAGGTTTTGATTAGAGGCACCCAGCCATAGCTTTGGCTGGAACCCACGACTCTGGAGACTTGGTGCTAGAAACACTTTGGCGCTCCCATAAGATTAAGATATTCATTGGCAGATTTCATCTTACTCAGAGATGGAGAAACCTCACATAGATTGTCCCATTTTGCTTCTCAGAAGGCATGGAGGTAAGAGGTAAGAAGTCTAGGGTCTTCTCTCCTCTTCCAAGCTGCCTGGTACTCGAGTAATGCCAGGCTGCAGATACAGACTTGGCTTCATCTTAGGGCAGAGAACAGAAAACAACCTCCTGAGCAGTTTTTCTTTCTCATCCAAAACAAAACCAAGATCTGAATTTTGTCACTGAACTACACCAGTCTGCAGATACTTCCTCCAGCAGCGTACCAGTTAAACTGTCCCTTCCTTTTGGGCAAGCATCGCAGCTGAGCCCACAAAATTCAACAAAATTACTACTTCCATAGCCAGCCAGCTCCCCCCAAACCCAAAGAACATGCATCTCATGTTCTCTCGCCTTATCCAACACACCGCGTTTGCCTTCTCTAGGAGGGAAGGAGAAGACTCATTCAACTGGAAATACAAGGAATCACAGGAAGATCTATTTAAGGGATAAATTTGCTACCTGCCTTCTCAGTAAAAGACAAGTGTTTAAGGCAGATAATGAGAAGTTGCTCTATCATGGAAGGGTAGAGTATTAAGCAATGCTGTAATTTATCCTTAATTAGTTGGTTTAGGCACCTGCAGCTTAATCTTGCTGGAAACCCAAGGAATATTCACTTAATTTTCCAACTGAAAGTGAGGGACCGTAACATAAATGCGGTTTGGTGTGTTGTTTCTTTTCAAGATTTGTCATTTATCCATCAGGACAAGAACAGTGCAACATTAGCACCCAGTTTGACAGCTTCAGGAGATACAGCGCATTGCGCAGCCTGTTCCGGAGCTTCCCAGGCAGTTGGGCATCGAAGTCCTACCCAGCGCTCAACACCTCAGGAGGCCACAGGACATTAATAATCTCATTTCCCAGAAATGCATTTCAGTCATCGCTGTAACCCACACCGGTGTAGACAGCCAAGGAACTAAATCTCTATTTTCACTTAGCTTTGAAATAAAGTCCTCCTAACCAGTCAGCACTCTGACAACTGATCAAGTTCTGGTACTTGAGGGAAGGCGGAGATTAGGATTAGATCAACATTAATAGACAGTGTTTGGGCTGACCAATGGGACAAGTACAGAATCCTGTAGCAATCACAGGCTCACAACTGTTGAAGCAAATGGTTCAGTCTAAACACTGTGCTAAGGAGGGTTGCACTGAAAAGCGCTCTGAACACCTGCCACACTAAGCAAAAGCACAAGGAACTTCGTAATTATGCTTTAAAGATATTCTGGATGTGAAATGAAGACAGAGAATGGCTAGGAAGAACTTCAGGGAAGCGCTTGTAAAATCCTATTGGAAGAGAAAAGCAATTGGCCTGAAAAAGAGGGAACAACTGAGGTAGAGGCATGAAAAAATGAGGAAGGAGAAAGGATGCAACAACAACAAACGTGTTTTGTTTCTTCATATTCCTCCACACCAGCCCAAAGCATGCGTCTGCATACATGACACGGGAGCACAACATAGCGGCAAATTAAAACACATTGAGTTTTGCCAAATAATTATTTGCCTTAGTGAAAATCTATGGCAATTACTTAAAGGATCCTTTTTCGATAAAAAAATTAATCAATCTAAGAATACACAGACTGGGTGCAGTGGCAAAACCACTACAGGGCCTACCCCATATGAAATGATAGATCTTTGAGATGCCCTTGAATTTTGTCCTTTAGAAAAAAATTCAGAACTCTGCAGATATTTGTTTTGTTTGCATTCTCACTGCCAAGTAAAGCTTGCTTATATTTCAGCATTGGGTGTATATATTACTAAATACATGAGTGTCTCCATGCCTACTTTTTGGCATTCAGCTACTACCTAAAATCAACACGAATGTGGTCACACGTCTTCGCCCAAAAAATCTGATAGCTTCCATATCTTCAGTATTAAGATTCCCTGTTCTTCTTCCACCATCAGCTCAGCACAGGAGCATCAGCAGCTTTTTCTGCAAAACTCAAAACAATCTACAGATGCTGCTACCGAATCCAGCTGAACGCTGCCCTTTTTCACCTCCTGTTATGAGTGTTAGAGCTTCACACGTTGCCTCATCCCACAATCAAACAGTGAACGAGCAAAAGCTGTTACTTCATTTACATTCTTATTTCTTAGAAACAAATCAGGGCTGGCTTATACATGCTCTTCTCCACCCTCTTCCAGACACCCGCGCCTTGGCTCTGCCACATTTAACTAGTACAAGGTTCCTAGTACCTTCCAAGCATTCAGCAAGTCAAAAATCCTATTGCTATTGCAATTCCCTTCGTAGAAGAGAAACATGTTAGCTAAACCTCGCATTGTAGACCACAAACAGGCAATCCGTGGACACTTTCTCCTAACGCAATGAATGAGGGTTTAAGCTACGAGAGATTAAGTTTCTGCAGGCGGGATTCACCTTTAACTGTGGATTTATCTGCTGCAGACTTTGCGCCACCCCTCTCCATCAGTACAATCAGATTTTCAGGTACACATCTACCGGACTGCCTGGGAAGTTCCAGTTGTGCAGTGGTTTATATCCCATCTAAGTTGCCTTTATACAGAATTCTTGAGGATTACATCTGTAAACCATTAATGCCTTTATGCCTCAGTAAAGCTTTTTACTTATGTGCTTAATAGCACCTGTTGATAATCCTCTTGCAGTACACAGCAGATGAATCACCACAGTCGCTGATTATTTTTGTTCTATTTCAGGTTTAATTACTTTGCGTTCGCCTCCAGTAAGGGAGAACCCAGGCAGAAAAAAAGCAGTGAGAAAGCTGTAAAGGGGACCAGAGAAAGGGCAATTAACAGCAATTCCTAGGAAAAAAAGAAAACTTCTCTGAAGTGTAGAAGTCACATTTTTCATCATCAGTGACATTGCCATTGTCTCTATTAATCCGTCTCCTCACATTACTGGTGCTTCATGGCAGTTAATGGCCCATTTCCCAGGCTACCTCGCTCTTCATCTGTGTCTTTCTTTATTAAACTAGTAGTAAGTGAGCAAGGACCGCGCTTTTTATTAACGCCGCCCAACGAAGGTTGGATGTTGCATTGCCTTAAATAAGAACTACACAGATCCTTACAAGCATCTTTTATGATAACTAACCCACGCAATTCACGTCTTCATATCCCCAAGTTCAAAGACTACGTGGTTATTCATTTCTTAAATGTAGGTTGAAAATGGACAGAAGGATCTGTTTCATTTGCACGAGTGTGTTCAGAGTCGGCAATGCAGCGTTGTTTTGTGCCTGAAGTTTCACAGATTGGAAACGCATTGTTTTCTCCACTTCCTCCTAGTTTAATAAAGTCAAGCTGATTTTCAGTATTTTTTTTTAATAACAACTTGTTCTTCTACGTTACTGTAGAAAGCAAATTACCTATTGTTCTGGTTCAGAAATGGATTCCCAATTACAAATGCTATCGAGCAATTGGCAATCAAAGCAGCTTCTATTAATTACCTAATTGACACAATCAACCTGAAAGTGACGAGCCGGGGGATGGCTGTAAACTTATTAAGCGAGTGCAGCTGAACGGTAGCAATAAACCCGTTGCACGGAATAAAGCGGTGTTAAGGCAATAAACTAATTCAAGTTTGAGGGACTGTGTTAGTTCCCCGAAGTACGGAAGGTAGAGAAAAGTTTCCCGAGGTAACGACGGCTTTAAACAGTTTCCCAAAATAACAAAGGTTTAGCAGAGTTCCCCAAAGTAGAGAGAAAGTTTCACAAAGTCAGGAGAAGTTTCAGACCGCCCCTGGAATGATGTTTTGAGTCCCGCCGAGAAGGAGGAAAAGCCTGGATCGTTTCTGCTCGGAGAGAAAAGGGGNTGGTAAGATGTTTTGATTACTGTTTTATCATGCAATAAAACACTTGGAGGGCAGTAACTGAAAAGTCTGCTAACCTTTGTGCTTACAAAAGCTATTTTCTCTCATGACAACTCTCTAGCATCATTTGCAGTGGAAAGCTGCGCAGAGCCAGTTTAACTCAATCTTTTCCTATGGTAAATGGATCTCTCGGTGACTCACTGAAAATACGGAAAAGCAGTTACCTATTTCAGAATGAAAATACTCCTTGATAGCAAAGGTTATTTGGACAAGGTAAGCTGGAAGTTGGGGCCCAGCATGAGGTACAGCTCTGGCTGAAATACGTTAAGGGCATTCAAGTTTCATGTTCATCAGTTGTTGGGTTGGTTTTTTTTCCTCTCCTAAAAGGTAATCACCCAAACATCTCATCTATCACAAAAAAAACCCACCTGACTACTACATTCAGTTTCATTGAGACTTAGATCAACTGCGACAATATGTCATTTGACTTTGCGAGGCTCTGTAAAGTCACCTCTCACGTTCTTTAAAGGCCTACCACCTCATGCGCTGAAGACACTCAGAAAAGTCACCGAGATGATTCTATGTCACCCTGTCGAGTTACACTATAAAATAGACTTCAGGAGCACTATCATAGTTTTGATCCACAGATTATAGATATAATAAGAAATAATGAAAAAAAAAGGCATACTTTGTGTCTCTGGATACTTCTCTAGAAACAGAAACACTTCTTGTAAAGACGGATACTTATTAAAAGCACTGAGTTTTGCTACCATCCAATTGCGCCCAATGCTTCAGAATGATTCAGGACAACCTGTTCCCATACCTGGTTTTCATAACCCCTCTAATACACACACCTTCAGATCCTGCCCAAGTCAAGCCACGTTCCTGGCAGTGCCAGCACAGCATCCAACCCCCCTGCATCCCATTTAATCAATGTACAACCTGTACATTCACTCCCCAGGCTCGTCGTTCTACTCCAGCCTCACTTCTCTGATTGTTTTGCTTCCAAGATTGGAGAAGTTACACTGAAGAGAGCCAAAAGGAGGAACTGGGTCAATACCAAAGTTTGATCACGCAATCCTCACTTGGTCACAAGCCTGAGGTGTGAAGGGGAAAGGGACAGACTGAGATGCAGCTTTCATATAACAGAAATTTATTTCCCCAAAAAGTGGTGCTGTTTGTTTTTTTCCTTTGTAGCATCTTAAGAGGCAAGGAGCTGGCTACATCAACATTCCAAGCAGTAATTTTGGGCAATCATCTGACAAATGAAAGATTACCCTGGAATGTATTGGGGAGATGAACTTCTGCCACGACTGTCCGTGCAGAAGGCTGCGTTCATCCCATACAGCACCGCTGTTGAGTGCATGAGTGATTGCAGCCGTCTAGGGCAGACATCCCCTCCAACCCCCTGCTTTCCCAAACATACCAAAAAATCCAGCGGTAACACCTTGACAGATAAACATATTTACTAATTAATACTAACTAACTCACTCCATTTTACTCTTTTTTTCTCTCACCAGGTCTACAGATTATCTGCAAATTATCAAAAATACATTCTAAATGTCTATTTGTTAACAGTAGCCTGCCATTTATAAAATTGTCAGCTTTCCACGCCCTTAGCTTCACCTGAATTCAGCTCATGCAGTTCAAAAAGTAGTTTACTCTTTTTTTTTTTTTTTTTTTCTTTTAATCAGTCTAGTTAACCAATACAGGAACCTCATTGTGCAACTGAATTACAATTTGGTTATTTCTATGACTGAAGTGACCTGTGCTGAAGACCAGAAAGTGTCACTTACAACTCTCGCGGAGATCTGACCAGCTGAATGTTGGTTGGAAGTGAAAACCTAAGTGCAATGAATGCGAATAACTCACATTTTACTTTCAAAATGACAATCAAATCTGGCATGAGCCATGCGAGATAAGACATCTTTACACAATGTAACCAACAGGGTAAGATGGTGAAAAAAGGAAAACAAAAATCACATTTCATCGCTCTTTTGACACCTGTACTTTAAGTGAACAGCACATACTGTGCTCCTAAATGCATTCCTAGAATTCAGGGAATATACACCAGCAAGGTAGGTTTGTAGATTACTCCAATGCAGAATACTATGCAAATTCTCAGAGCCGTTCATCATATTCTGCGGAAAATTACTTTTCTCCTATTATAAACTGATGATCAACATGTTATGCCCCATTTGCTTAGTCTGCTGTGAGAGTCATCAGTCTAAGCATAAGCTTGTGAACGAAACATCGCGACAAACAAGGGAGGTTAAATGAATTCCTTTGTGCTTTTAATAGCTACTAAAACCTGAACCGAGGTGGATATATGACACTGACAAAAGGCAGGAGAAAAGGCATTCCTCACAAGCATATAGAGTCTTTTTTCCTGTATTCATCTGATCTCTCAGAAGATTTGGTTTGGGTTTGTATAGTTAGCGTCTGAGGAAGACCAATGGCTTTCCTGTGGGCACCTTGGAATCATGAAAGCCAGTTGACAAAAAAAGCCCCAACACTAAATTCAAAAGTGAAAGTTAATTAGCCCCTGGCATAGCGGAATACCCTACATGTAAAGTAATTAATGTAGACTTTGTTACATCCATCAAATTCTATACATAATCACTGACTAACACACAATATAAAACATCCCAAAAGGTGTAAAGGGGTGATTTTTCACAAGCTTCAAAGGTCCAAAGGCTTTTTGCTGGCTATACCAATCAAAAGGCTGTTGATTCCCTTTCCTCCTCTCCTCTCCCCAGGTTTATGGGATTCTCAGCTCCAGAAAGGATTAACAAGGACTACAGAGAGGCATAGCACACACGTGCTGAGAATAATTCAAAATCCTAAATCAAAGGTAGCCTACGAATAACTCCCCAAATTACCCATTGTCCTATCTTGAGAAAAAGCTTTATCCACTCATCACAGCTTGAAGTGGCAGTGGAAGTAGACTACATGCATTTTAGATTCTATTCCTGCCTGATTATTTACACAAAGTTGAGACTTAACAGACAGGACTTAACAGAAAGAAAACTCCACAGAACGGTGAGCACAAAATTCCTCCTAAAAATAAATCGAGCAGGTACTAAGGCAGCACAAGGAACTGATTTTTGCTCACTCAAATATTGGATGATTGCTTTAAGACTTAGCCTGCTTAAGACACAAGCAGTCATTTATAATCCTACACTGGAAACCTTATTTCTTGTTTGAATTTGACCTAAATTCATGAACGGTTTCAGATCACGTTTCCCCATACAGACTATTCACCGCAGGGAAGATATCCCGACTCTGAATATTAAAATTCCTAGGAAAAAAAAAAATGTTATCTGAAGAGCTGTCTCCAAGAAAGCTCAGGAGAGAATACTTTCTGGTGTGGAAATTTTTCTGACCTTTTGTTAAGTATTAACAACCTATGTAGGTGAGGCACAAAACAGAGGTAAGTAGCATTCCTATCAAGCCTATAAATAACGCTGTAGGTGCTAAAATATCATTTAATGCTTCATCTATTAACTATTCACAGAGGCACAGATCCTACAAACTATATTCATAACAATTTCTCTGCTGTGTGACAGAATCAATTACACAAATCTACTGCATAAGCAGATACTCTAGAAAGATACTCAGTATTGAAAACATCCAGAAATCTGCATAGAATTCCTAGAGTAAGGGCAAAAGGAACAGCATTAGATTTGGAAGCGCCACACGCAGTAGTTGACCATTAACATTTATCCTATCTTAAAAAGAAATACGCCGCTGAATTGCCAAGAATAGTAATTTTCAGAGTTTTCAAAAAAGTTTTCTTGTGTGATTGGATCAACTTTTGTCCCCTGGGTTAGTTAAAACTCAGAGGCTGTTCAGAAGTAAGAGTTAGTTCTCACTGGGAACCTGACTGGGAACATCTCTTTTACAAAGTGGCTCTTGATGACTAGATGTTTTCAGAAAATGAAAGCACCGCTTACATGGTAATGACTGGGAATGTGGCAATTTCCACTCTGGTGCTCTGTGAAGAGCAGCTTCCAGCCTTTTAAACCTGTTTGAGTCCGCAAGCTGAGATAATGCAAGACACCACTTCCAAGTGATGGCTTAGTCATCAAAGTATTAGAGTGTGATTATCGCCCTATCACTTCTGCTGAAAAAGCCAAACTCGCTAGAAATGAAGTGCCTCCTACTTGAGCAACAACTGCTGATGTTACAACATAAGGACACTCAAGGCTACGTTCAACTACAGGCAAGAAGTTCCTATCTGAGGAGTAACCACGTTTCTCATCTTCGGATACAAACCGTAGTCACGCAGCCCACGGAGAGCTTTGAGGGACCCTAAGCTCAGAGCGAGCACTTCTGGTGCCTCAGTTTTACTTTATTCCTCCTTCAGTTATCAGACGCTCAAGGCCGAGTTTCTAGTTTTGATGGTAGCATCTAACATAGGATCTCGAGACAGATGCTTTCATAGTGCATACGATGGATCGCAGAGCACAGGTTTTCCTACCTTAGGCTCAGAAGTAAGCCCGCTTCCCAATGTTAAGTAAACTGCCTGCCATGAATAATCATTCAACAGTTAATCGCAGGAAAACTGAGCAGCCAGGTCTAGTGGAAGATGCCCCTGGCAGGGGGAGTTGGACGGGATGATCTTCAAAGATCTCTGATCTAAACCACACCCTAATTCTAATAGTAAGAACCCAGGCTCAAGCCACGATCGTTCTTAACAAATCAACAGTTGAATATTTCCTTAAGTTGCAAGAGAAAACAATTTGCCTCCTAGCATAAATTCATCATTTCTGTCTATATTTTACTCATTTAAACATTTACAAGAATGATAATACATGAAAAAAGTGATCTCTTGCACAAGGACTGCTTCAGCTCCCTAAAAGCCTTTTTTAGGTATGTCTCTACAAGATACACAGGACTAAAATCTGCTTAATACTCTGAGAGCACAAGACACTTAGGAGGGCAGAATTATATTTCGCATGGAATTGTGTCATCCAGCGTGTCTGAAGCACACAAGAAGATCTATACCGTGCCTGTTTTTCCACTCACTGGGAAACCACACGGTAAGTTCTAAGTAGCACTACACATCAAATCAGTATTTTTTTGTGGTTTCCCAATGAAATGTGAAATTTGAAAAGAAATTTGAGAGAGAAGTTGAAATTCTGTACCACACTAAAATCCAGAGATGAAGAACAAAAGAAACAGAATAGAATGCGGCTCCGGAAGTAGAGTAAGGAGAGCTCATTTTATCTTTGCATAGAACTGGGGGTTTGGTGGTGGTAGCTGTTCTTATTTTTGGTTGGGGATTTTTTGTTGTTTGTTGGTTTTTTTATTTTATTTTCTCTAGAGTTTGGTAATTATTACGTCACAAACATTACTTATCACCCTACGCTGAAAAGCAGCTCAGCAGCAGCCCATCTGGTGACATACAGTGACCAGCCACCACATAAACAATACTAAGTTCCACGTATAATTATCTCACTTCTCATCAATAACCACTCTGCACTCATCCAATTCCTCAGCGTTTCAAGACATTCTTGCTCGCAACCTCTTGCTTTGCTTCTGAAAACTCCCCAATAAAGATCCCCGCCGCTGGGAGGTTCTATTTCTGTCTATAATTACCCTTCCACAATTGCTCCAAAGAAAAGACATCTGTTGCTGCTCATTATCTTTTCTCATGGTTGTGTATTTCTTAGACATTTTGAAAGCATCTTTGATTATGTAATCATTAGAGGGTTCGGGGGGTCTTCTGCACGAGCGGCAAACCAGTTAAATATAATTCACAAGAGAGCTGACTACAAGAGCATCTGATACATCTGAGAAATTTAAAGAGAAATGTAAAGGTATTTTAGGAGTCCTTTGTTTGAATTTCACACATTACAGACTTTTTCCTGAAGGAGAAGGAATCTAAAAGCCAAGCAGCAGCAGAGGCTGCTGAGCAACATCTCCACGTCAGGAACTAACTGACAATATTCTCAGGGTTGGTTTTTTTGTTGGGTTTCAGGGTTTGGCTTTGTTTGAATGGGTTTCTTTTGGGTTTGGTGGTGGGGTTTTCTGTTAGCTTGGTTTTTTTCTTTCTGGGGGGAGGGTGGGGGTGAGGGGAGTGTGGAGGGGTGTTTTTTATTTCAAATTATTAGCTAGAATTTTCATTTTCTTGTCTGAGCTTTCCCCCTCCTTCAGCAGTCCCTTCAGGCGAGCTTTATTAGCTCAACCCGAGCTCTTCAGTACTTTAAACTCCTCAGCTGCTCAGTATTTCTCAATGGTGAATCCGAGAACCTGCTGAAAGCCTTAGGACAAATGGGTACCACTTCCAACATAGACAACACTGAAATAATTTTCCTGGGGTTTTGTTATTTTTCTGGTTTGCTTTTGTTAGTTTGGGTTCGGTTTGGTTTTTCGGGGGAGTTCTGTTGGTTTTTTTCCCACACACACACTCTTAAATATCTCATTTTCTTGTTAAACTGTTTTCAGGTCGTTACAGACATATCAGTTGTAGTTTTGCTACTAGCTTCGTCTGTTCTAACAGACATTACACTCCTGAGCCACTCCTTCCCCTGCAAGGTTTAAATAATGATTCCTGTGAGAACTGTCGAGCTATAAGTTCTATAATTTACCTTTGAAACCATAGAGAGAAGAAAAGATCGTGAAGGTAGCATCAGGAAAGAAGTGCAGATCAACCCCGTTTAGCACAGACAATAACGGCGCTATTACCACTTTTATATTCCCTTGAAGCCCATCCTTAACTGACTACAAATGACCCCGGCCATAGCAGCTCTCCAGTGCTGTATCTGCAGGGTGGTGGCCAACTTGGCCACTGATTGGCACCTCGGGATGCTGGACTTCAAGGCACATCACCTTGGATCAGCACCAGAAAGTGCCAACTGATTACGTAATTGTCCCATATTTAATTTTCAAGAATAATGAGGTATTGCTGGCTACTATGTTGTATAGACTTGTATTTCGAATTAGTTTATGATTTTGTAAGTTTAAAGGTAGCTGTACATATGGAATTATTTTTTTTCCACTAAGATAATCGGCAGTCTGTTCAATTCTACTTTCACCTACCCATTCCACAATTAAAAAAAGTACCACTTTCAGGGTGGCTATTAGAAAGTAGTTTTGAACTAGTATTTTGACTTATTGTTTAGTGGCAACAAGTCATCAATCGAGCCGTTTCTGACACCACAAAAACATTTTGTGGCGTAACAGACTGTTTTAATATTGTTTCCCTGGAGAAAACATGCAAGCTCGACTGCAGTTCTCTGCAGTACGTGAATATTTTACGCATTGAAGAGGCTGCCGATGAATGTATCTGGACTAGGGAGATGAAGCAGACAGTCAATGAAAAATTACGGTTGTTTACCCTAAATGGAGACTTCTGCTCTTCAAAGCTGCAGGTGCTTATAGTGCATCCATCGCTTTGAAGATACTTTAGAGTGATTTCACAAGTGTAAAAAAGAAAAACTTATTACACTAAGCTTCATTTTAAATGTTGCTGCAAGCTAGACTGCTTACACCTCAATGTCATTTTGCACCTCGAAAGCCTGATAAATAAAAATGCTGAATTTTACTAAGATCCAATAATTGATGCCTCATCACACGAACTTAAGCTCACTTGAACAGTAACCAAAATTTAGCATGACTACAGTATTGCTCCAGTTCATCACCACGTCAATCTTTAAGAAGAGAGCCTGTGTTCCCTGACAAATATTTAGACTTATATAATGTGAATCAGAGTTCAAAACCCTTCCCACCCCCAAAACTGTGGCATAGAAAGCCTCAACCCAACGAGAAGATCAGTGAAAACGCTTTATGAAGCCAACACAGCAAAATAAGTTGGACTATTGCAGTTTACTCTGCTTTTTTTTTTTTTTGGAGTCTGAACTTGCTTTTGCAAAACCCCTTTTTAAGCACGGAAACATCCAACTGTCAGTCCATCTGCATGCAAAAGAGCAAATTTAAATACAGATGAGCAAATACTGAAAATACCCTATTTGTTCCTGTACCGGGTGTTAAGGAACACCCTGGTACACACGCCCTTCTGCCGGGGTTTGACTTGGGAGCCGAGAAGTCAATGGAGAACGGCTACAAGGTATGTTGAGGTATTTCAGATCTGCAGGTTAAATCCACGTCTCTCAGCATGCAGAGGCTTTTGAAAGACTCTGTGCAGGAGTGGCTGAGAGAGAAGACACAAGGTAGAGTTCAGAAACCAGTACAGGTCAGGATGCATGTTTATTTAACATTAAAGTGATATATCACGAGTAAGACACTTCTGATTCCACTGCATTAAGAGTTTTCCCCTTCAAGTATTTCAGGAGGAGAGCGCTAAAATCTCTACTATCAACGTAAGTCAGCTAAAACAGCAATAAAAATGGAAATCTTCATCTTTTATCTAACAAAGGCAAACAATTTGCCAAGGAACCGAAGTGTATTTGTGATCTCAGGTAATTGCTGCTGACACGAGATCAGAAGCAACCTGTAAGACTGCAGTCAATGTTTCCCCACATGAGAAGACGGGGAAGCAAACGTAGCACCCCTTCACTTCCGAGTTTCTGCTTCAAAGCAGCAGGAAAACATCACTGAAGGTACTCGGTATTTAAACATAATAAAGCTCCTCGTCGTTTGTTTCATGGAAATTCCCTTTTCATTTAACATTGTGCTTGGACATGAAGTGAAAACCATCCATCAGCGCGTTATCTGCTGCTCCCTACGACTATTGTTCCATCAGTGTCAAGAGACTGATTTGCAGCATCAAGTTTTTCAGTGCAAATGTGGCTGCTTGTCTTCAAGTAAAGACAGCCAACGAATGCATGACTACAACATCACAACACCTGCATTTTTTCTCCCCACAACAATTCACTCTTAAGAATTTCGGTACCATAAATACATTCAGCCTGACTTCTCGATAATGATGATATATGGAACAGAAATTGTCTCAAGGCTTTAGAAGTAAAATAGATGCCTGCTGACAGGGCACATTTCTAAATAATTCTTTAAAATATCTCAGCACGGGAGTGTACTTACAGAAACCAGAAAGGTAAGAGTAATTCGAAGAAGCAACCTCTGTAAAGGAGCTAAATAAATCAGCTTAACACATTTAGTTGTTCTGGGGGTTAATCGCCCCTATTCAATAGCAGATAGTCTCCCAGATTTTGTCTCTGAAAGGGGAATCAGGATTCCGGGAACGCTACAGGACTTTCCACCTGTTATTATCCTCATTTCCCCAAGTACTGTGCCTCTGGCTGATCTCTGGAAATACAAACGCAGCCATCATTTCTGAGTGAATGATTCATCTCTCAGCTTTCTGTTCTGTCATCTCCTTATGGCTGTTGATATTTCAGCTAGAGCTCAACAAGGCAAGAATGGCAATCCTGACCTTCCTGCTCGAGAGAACTCTTTTCCGAGTCATGCAAGGCACTACTCTGCTCCCTGTCACTCACAATCATCGCTTACATGTCACTGTCAAGTCTTTTCCTCCCATCCAATGCCTGGTTAAGCCTTGGTTATTACTCTTGATGTCTTGCAGCCTGGGCTTTCCTACCCATCCGTGCAACAAGTTTTCACAGCCACTATTCCCATCAGAACCCGTTTTTTGACTGCAATACGCTCAGCGTGGTCTGGAGGATCTTCACAAGTAAGTCATTTTAAGTCAAAGTCCTATTTAACAGGGATGGAAGCCGAAAAGAAAATTCCAAGGAAGGGGAAAACCAAGATGGGATAAAGCTTGAAACAGAATGGTCCACAGGGAGCCGGGTTGATCAGATGGGAAGATACGCTGCACAGCAGGATGAAACCAGAGCTCCGATCTGTTCAAAATCGAGTTGAATTCTTCAACTAATTTTAATCTATGAATCAGGTTTTGGCTTGGAGCAAAGGACAGAGAGGGAGATTTTAAGGTGAAAATGAGTTAGGAAAAAGAACCTATCCTGAAGGAAGTTGGAACAGATCGGAACACTGATTTTTATCCATAGTTTCATGAACTTCTAGCTAACTTAAGTCTTCTGCAATTAGTATTGCAACTGTAGTGTTCCATTAACATAAATACAATAGAAATACCCAGTACAGTGTCAGTCACCATTGTCTTAATTGACATTTATTTACTCAAGAATTCCCTCCACATAAAGCAAGGACAGAAGCCCTATGAATACCAAACTAAAATTTTAAACCCATCTTCCTACATCTTTCAATGTTTAATTAAAACCCAAATTCCTAAACATGAGACCTGACCCAAAGTTAATAGTTACTATCACATAATAAAAAAAGAGATCTAGACCTTTTTTGAAAACTGAGACAACTCAATTTCTTATTTAAATACATCTGTTAAATGTATTCTTTATTTTCGAGCCTTAACATTTCCTAGTACTGATAATTCTCTCCTCTAAAAATACCAAGTCTTTTGCAACAAATGCTGAACAAAATGCTGCGTTATCCCTTCTGAAGAACGCTCTCCCACAGTACAATTAGAAATGTCAATCTGAAAATGTCAAACCACCTCAAAAATAAACCATTTTGAAATTCCAGAAATTTTCAGTTCCAGCAATTTTCAGTGTTCCAGCACGCTCGGCTGAAAACTTTCAAGTGAACAGAAAATGGCGCACGGTCTACAGCAAAATTACTTTGGTTCAGATGCTCAAGTCTAAACGTGACTTATTCTCCAGCATCCAGCCTCTAGCTTGAGGTCTGGGGGCTTTTTATTCAGCGTACCAATTTTGTTTGTTCCCCCAGAAATCCTGGTACTCCTGTCTACAAATATCTGCATGATTCGGGTACAGATACTGTTTGGGCTGGAAGTGAGGAGATACCTACATGAATCCCAGCCTGCATCACCGAGTGTTTCCCTCCCACTGACCTCCCCAACACCCTCCCCTCTAACACATCCATATCCTCCTCCTTCCACGATCCAAACTATTAGTTCACATTTAATTCAGACTGATCACCTTTGCAAACTCGGCAGCACCTCAGAGCACACATTTCTGCTTTTTGAGAAGGACTGAACAAGCGTTCAAAAGCTTTCATTTATTTGGGGCAAAAGCCTCAGACAAGAAGACACTGTGGCACAACAAACGTGGTCAAGATGCGTGCCACGGCCACGGTGTGACCTTTATCTGCTCTGGGATGCCACAAGCAGGACAGCTCAAGGTTTCCTGGGGACTCCAAGGCAGATGTTGATGTTGCCTGCGCATGTAACATGTTTTTTATGGGCAATCACCCCAAGCTATTCTCACTGCCCACCACAGGCCTTTCTTCACTTGAAGAACTGACTGAGGGAGGCTTCTGCTAATTAGCTAGCTGCTGAAAATACCCAGGGGTCACCCACCAGAAATTACAGTGTCCTCCAGGACACCGAGCAACGTATTGTACTGGAGTAGTGACGAGGTCATTTATTTTCTCTGTCTGGCATCTTTCTGAGCCTGCTTGCTCCCGAGGCCTTGCATCTGTCACATACATGACACTTATAGTAATTAAAAGCTTCTAGAGGTTGTTTTGGGTTTTCTTTTTCTGTGTAAAAAAACCCAACCACAAACACACCTTCATATGTTGAGGGCGAGTTTGGGTTTCAGTTTTTCCTTGTGTGCATGACCTTACTTGTGAATTTTTAGTCAGAAAGCGTTTCCAAATTTACACTACAGTGTAAAATACAACTTTCGGTTCCAGTTATTTCATGGTCATCATGGATTTTACTTGCAAGTAGATGGGACAAGATTCAGCGGTGAATCAACTTTCGTGTGAATAAAGCCAGGCAAACACTGACCCATTAAAATAAACCACAGAGATTTAACCTCTCTGGTAAACAATTTCCATCCATTATCTCTCAGTAGAAAGCTATTTCCAGAAGTAGTCTGCTCTAAAACACGTGGCAAGCTGGAGCTGGGCATATCTTAAGGAAAAATGTGTCCATGTTTTCCAACTATTAGCAGATTAATGCGGACACCTCAGCAACTTCAAAGAAGAGATGAACACTACTTGGGAAAAAAAGCACCTGAACTTATACACACTAGAAAAATCCCATTTTCAGAGACCTCTGAGGTACTCTCAACATTTCAATAGGCCTCTTGGGACCTCTAGCTCCAGGTTACAACTACTTGATGTAGTGAATTTAGTGCAGCGCTGACCCTTGGATCCTTTGAGCTGGATTCTGGAGGCCCTTCTTGAAAGAGGAATGGATACAGACTTGATGTCAGCAAACACAAGTTATCTCCAGAAGCAATCAACTCTTGTAATAGCTTCGCTGCTGCACACCTTGGTCACCTCTTGCTCTGTTACAGAAGACTAACTTCTCTGGACATGACAGATCAAGGCTTGTGAGGAGTTTCAGATTATGCAGACACGCACCTTCCCAACCTGACCAGAAAGCAACTCAGCACTCCCGCTGAACTCCCAGCACCCTGCTCACAGCTAGCCGCGAATAGAAAGGGATGACAATGACTCAACTCCTTACACATTGCAAATTATCTGCCACTATGAATTACCATCCAGGCTCCACACGCTGTATTTAAATGTGTGAATCTTCTCACTTCCTTGCTCATAGTGAAGGGCACTGTTGTATTGACATTTCTCTCCGGAGGTTGGTAAAGCCATTTATGCCAGTTCCTCCTGGGGGAGGAAACTAGGAATTGGTTTCTACTCCCAGGGGGTTGTTTCAGTTTTTCGAGGTGATTTTTTTAATTTGTTTGGGTTTGGCTTTTTCTTTCTTAATTTACTGTTACTTGTCAAACATTTTTTATGCCAGAACACGTAAGAAGAATCTCAATTCTTTCAACGCCATGCCCATGCCAAGAAAGGAAAATTATCTTCCCTCTTCCAACAATTAAGTTATTCCCCAGATAACTATTAATGTTCGGGCAATAAACTCCTGAGTGAGGATGGAGATAAAACTAATTTATAAACATCACAGTTGGAACAGAAAGATGTACCTTCATTAAATCTTCTGTTTAACGCGCTTTAATATGTTTAATATGGACTTATTGTGCCCTCCCATTCCATGGAGACACAAGTTGACCTTCAGAGTATACAATATACTCATTTGTTAGGTCCCGAGGAAGAAGGGGATGGGGAGGGCAAGTCAGCTTGATTTATCATACCAAACAATAACGCTACACATAAACTGCTTTGTATTAAATAATGCCAACTCTTTGTTCACCGGCTAACACACTTGACAGTTAATTAACATCTGCGGAAAACTTACATTGTCAAGAAAAAATTAATTTGGGCTTATTCTCAAGATTTTTACAGCTAGGAAAAGTCTTCTGAAAGCAAGCAGTAATAAATCAAGTTGTTATAGCAAAAATACCCTATTCCATACCCCATTAGCGGAGGCGGGGAGGGAATGAGAGGAGGTTGGGGTTTGTTTGGGTTTCTTAGAATAAGAACTTATTCTTCTGCAGCATTTCCAAATGACAGATGCATCCTCTTTTCACAGATGTTTCCATCCAGAGAAGTAGAAAAGCATAAACCAAGACAGGCTCTCCAATGAACACGCACGTCTGTGCTCTCAATTTTCTTGTATTTTTAATAAATAGTTGTAATATTCCATGTATAAGATAAATCACGACATCTAAACTATGGACCGTGCCTAACATTTCAAGTAATAAATTAAAACAGACCGTAATAAACATGCTATGACAAGATCTGGTTTATGATGCTATTTAAAAGCTGAGAGCGCTCAAGAGGTGAAGGCAAAACGCATGTATAATGTGGAAACTAAATGCTTTATTCCAAAACTCACCAAGGAGGATATTTTGAAGCCACTACAGCCAGTGAACACAGTCAAAATATCAGTCACTTGATGACTTCAGCAGTTTCGGGAAAGCTGGTCAAGAGCTGACCATCAGAACTGACCTGCAGCACTTGACAAGGCTGCCAACTCAAGCAGACACCTGCACCTAAACCCACCAAACCAGGATGAAACACAAGGCAGGGAAATAAATAAGGAAATGACTAAGACTTCTTTTTTTTTTTTAACTGAGTTATTCTGTAATTAGTATCTGCTGCATTTATGCAACTTGACTGTCAATACAGCCTGTGGTAAAACACTCAGTTCTACTTTGGCTACATCTACATGGGCTAAAGATATTTAGGCAAGGAAAACAGCATTTAGTTCTGTCTGGTATCAGGTATTTTGAGACTTCCAGCAGGTGCCTGCAATGATACTGAATGAGCTTAGTCTAAGACACCTTCAAAGCAGAAGATGCTTAAGATGGTACATTCTCAGTAGACAATAAAATCACAAAGAAGAAATTACAGGTGTATGTTGCCGGCGGAAGCAGCCAGAAGGAGCAATTCTCCCTCAATCTCTCGGCAGTATCCAGATGATGCAATCAGATCACTGCTGCCAAACCAGCTGAAATGCACCAGTAATATCCGCTCAAATAAACAATGTATTGGCATCTTTTAAATTAAAAGTAGTGTATTTAAGGATAAAAACAATCATCTTTTCATGCATTAAAGACTTCTTGATATAGAAATAGGGGTTTTTTTCACATTCTGTAACAGTATCTTCATATAAAGTATGCAATCTATGAAAGGGGTATGTAGAGCCTCACCCCCCAAGCAACCTCACACACCTCCAAGCAACTCTATTATATTGTATTTCACCAAAAAGAGGTGAGAAGATGGCTGCTAAACCAATCCAACCTCACGATACTGTCTTCAAAAAATGAAGCTATGCCAGGCTTTTGATTATCCAGCAAACTCTAAACTGATGGTTCTGTGCTTAAACCCAGAGATTCCCCAGCCCCACCTAGCCACCCCTCAACCCCCTACCCTCCCAAAAAACCCCAACAACAAACAAGCCCCAAACCTCTATTTCCCTCTTTCTCATTCAGAACCCAGCAGCAATACCCTGCTGCCTTTACCAAAAGGCAAACAGAGCCACCAAAAAGATGTATATTTGAGCCGTGTAGGAGAAGGGGGCCTGGTGGCCCTTTCAAAGTTTGAACTGCCAATGCAGTTCTAAAAGAAAAAAAAAAAAAAAGCAATAATAAAGGATTCAATTAGCTCATGCATTTACTGTGAGTAGGAGGTCTCACTGGGGTTGTCAGAGAAAATGATATTTAATCAACATGATGTCAGTCAAGTGCTTGTCAAACCTACTACAATTTTTCCAAATCCAGAATGTTTCACACAATAATTGATAAAAAAAAATTATACGCGGCAATGTGGCCACTTTGGAATAAATTATAGCGCTGGAGTCTTTTCTCAAGAGTTTCTGGCAGGAGACATTGTTACCGCGCTTATTTTAAAAGCTTCCATTTCTACAACATGGAATTTTACTGTAATTCTTCACTCCGGTTCCCACCCTGACCAAAGAGCATGATGGACCATCTACAAGAGCATTTAATTACATCATTATAAAGTTACACGACAGGCATTTATTTAAGGTGTACCATTTTCCACCCGAGTGTTTCTCAAGAGTGAACCACCTCCCTGTCCAGAAGCAGCCTGACCCCCTTGGCAGTGCGTCATGGCACATCCAATTTACTCCTGGGGAAATCAAACCTGCTGCTGGACTTGCCCCACAGCAGAGGTTAATTAGCTTTATCTTTGTCCGTTTTAGCAGCGCTACCAGCTGCACAGAGGGATTAGACTAAGGTTAGACTAAA
>WEIS01095811.1:0-14576 GCA_013389965.1 Todus mexicanus
GAGGGAGAATTTAATCATGTTAAGATAGACAGATGTTCTGCCATTCACTGAGCTCTCCATTGACGACATTCAATAAAACAGAAATTGAATGCGAGTTGTTACACACAACTGTCACTTCCCTGGTCATGTATCGGCATAAATTGCCCCTTTCCTGTACACATGCTCCTGCCTTAATAAACAAAATAACCACATAAAATGAATTCTAGCTGACCTCAATCCAAACAACTGTGTACCACCAAAAAAAGAGCTTTCTTCCATACATTTCTTTTTTATTGTTACTGCGTCATTTTCCATTTTCGCCAAATTGCTTTTCAGTTTCATTCTGTTCTTTTTTAAACAGCTAGCCCCTAGAGTCACACAATTATATCTAAAGCTCTCTTTTTATTTGGGAAAAATGTTTCTAGGTTTTATGGTTCTTGAGAGAAACTTTAAATTTTAAAGACTTAACAAGCCGGAAAGCAAGTAAAATAATCACCAATTTTATTTTTACTCATTATTTTTAATGGATTAGCTTATTTTTTCTAAAGGACTCAAATTCTTGACTTCCAATGCCACAATAGGCCAAAAGTGAATCTAAACATGAAGTTTTTTCTTCACAGAACAAATTGGCAAAAGGCATAAACCTGCCAGCAGGACAAGCTCAAGAATTTGAGAGTTTAAAATTCTTCAGGTTTGAAAATACTGGTGTGCACAAAGTGAACTGTACAGAAACTCATAGAATGCTGAAGTATATATAAAAACTTACTTTAAAAAAAGAAGTCAGTCATATTTAAGCTAATCTGATTTGACTGTACTTGGAACTATGGATAACACACTGAAAAAATAGAATTTATTTTCTTTTAAAAACAGAGGTGCAAATATCTTTAAATTTAGTGACTGAAGAGAGAGTTGCTAAAGCTACAAAATATTGTGATGATGAGAATATTCATTAAAACCTAACTGGTGCTGCATATATCTTCGTAACAGTGAGATGAAAAAAACCCTCTTCTGATATTTTTCGCTGTCAGATGGGCTTTTCCATATCCACATCTCACTAAACTGCAAATTGCCTCCATGTAGGCGAACACAGCCCCAGCACTTTATTTCATTCTTGCCATGACACCACAGGAAAGATCAATCAGGTTACTTCTTCCCTCCCCAGAGTTGCCTGAGTTCGTTTTTTTCTCAGATCTCTCCTAACTCTCACTTCCAACACTGAAAAGCACCTTACAGTAAGCAGCCCTTCCATACTTAACTCAAAAGCAGTCAGATGGACATCACTCTTTTAGGTTTTTATGCACTTTCTCTCAGCTGTTCCAACAGTATTTGGCTTTGAAAGATGTCTCAGTACACATTAAGCTAGGAAAATGTCTAGGGACTGGTTATTATTAGTGTGCTGTAAATGTTTTTTCCTCTTCATCCTGTTTAGTTTATCTTTCATAACCTGAAAGACTGTGTAAAAGTGTAGCCACATAAACTAATTAGCCACTACCAAATCTGCATTCCAAAGAGGGATCTGCTTCTTATTGAAAGCTGCAAGAAAGCAGGTGACTTCTCATTTCTTTGAGCATGCCAATTTATACTGGGCTTTAATCTAGAAAATTCTTTTAAGTTCTCATCTCTTGTGGTAGGTATACAAAGCAAGGCACCCCTTGTTGAAAGGGACAGGAATGCTGATAAACACAAATTACCACACTGTGGAAAGTTGTACAGTACTTATTGGAACATAGGAAGAATGAATGTCCAGACTCGTGTTTTAAATGTAGAACAACTTCATCTCCATAATTTCCCACACAGTTTCTGTTAGTTCAGGCTGGGCACAGATAAATTTGTATGGGTTTTGAATATTTCTTTTAAAACATTTTTCAGTCTTTAAAGTGTCTTCTCAAAATCATCCGCTGACTTTGAGTTTCCATCTACGTTTTCCTGATCTGCTTCTGAAACCAGGATCTAAAACTTCCAGCCTCTACCCTGGAGGTCCTCACCAGCTGCAAATATACATACAGCAGACATCTCCTTTAGGACCGTTCTCCTCTAGTATTTTGCCAAAATCAGTAAGCAGTCTTAATGTGAATGGAAAAGGCAACATCTGAGTCAAGCTCTTCTACAACAATTTGAGGTCAATAGATAGCTTTAATTAGGATGGGAAATATGCACATTTTCTCTTGTGGCCAAACTAGTCTCTTAGTTTCAATGGAATAACTCCACCAATCTTAAATCCTCATGGACAATCCTGTATGACCAAAGTTTGCACCATATGCATGAAGAGAATTCACGTAACAGCCATTTAGTTGAAGATTAATGTAAATCAGAAAGGTAGGTGTATTATTTATATTGATTCTTTCTAGCAGAATGGATATATTTCAGTACGTACACATCAGCTGGCTTAGGATAGTAAACTCTGCAACTGAAAAATATGTATTCCTACTATTCTTTCTCCAACAGAATAATGTGTAGTCTCAGCAATTTCTTGTCCTCTTTGGAAAAACTGCAAATACTCAGTGTATTGTAATCTGCTGTGAATTCAGCATCTGTTTATGATATTCTCAACAGAAAAAGTTTTCATCATCTGCAGATGCAATTATAACAGCAAAGCCTGCAAAATACTCGGATATGAGATGTTTAAGACTAGCAAAAAACCTAGAATGAAATGTTAGTTTTGTCCTGGGAAAAAAAAAAATATCCCCTGGGTTCTTCTGTTCAGAATCCTTTAGCTTGAGCATAAATATGGTATAACTATAATACTTTGCACCTTTGTTTCACCTTCCATCTGAGCCTCTCAATTCACTTCACAAACATAACCGGATTAAGTATTCCAACAGAGAGAAGCACTGAGGGGAAGTTTCAATGCACAGTTCAAGGAGGGTTCAGAGCTGTATTCTCCACAGATACACAAAAAAGCAGTCCCACACTCAAAGGCTAGGTAAATTTGTCAAAAGTATCCATATAATTAAGGACACTATGGGCTTACATACATGAAATTATTACGATTTCATTAACCCACCAGATGATAGGGATTTGCTCTCGTAGCCTGCACCAAATGCAAGACAACTCAAGTTACTTAAGCGATTTTTCATCAATTTCACAGAATTATATAGTTGTTGATGTTGGCAGGAACCTCTAGAGATCATCTAGATCATCTGTGCTCAGCAAAGAGTTAAGTAAAACAAATTGCCAAGAACTATGTCCATTGGGATTTTGAGTATCCCCAAGGATAGAGTCCAACAACCTCTTTAGCCAACCTGTTCCAGTGTTCAATCACCATTTTAGTAAAACTGTTCTTGCTTATGTTTGAATGGAACATCCTGTGTCTCTTTGTGCCTACTGCCTCTTGTCCTTTCAGTAAGAACAACTGAGAGAATCTGGCTCAATCTATACATATTGGAAAATATCCCAGACTATATAATCCCAGCTCTCCCAGACCATCCCTCACATTTAAGATGCTCCACTCTAGCCATCATCTTCATTGCCCTGCACTGGACTCACTCCAGTGTCTTGATGTCTGTCTCATACCAGGGCACCTACGACTGGATTCAGCACTCCAAATATGATGTCACCAGAGCTGAGTAGAGGGCAAGAAACACCTTCCTCAATCTACTGGATGGTTTTCCTAATGCAGCACAGGAGGCTGTTGGACTTTTTTGCCACAAGCGCACATTGCTGGCTCGTGGTCAATTTTGTGTCCACCAGGAACACCCACCAGGCCGTTTTCTGCCAAGCTGCTTGCTAGCTGGTCTGCCCCTAGCCTGTACTAGTGTGGGGAGTTATTCCTCCCCAGGTGCAGGACTTTACAGTTCCCTTCATTGAACTCATGAGATTCATGTGAGCCCATTTTTTAAAGCCTCGTGAGACCCCTCTGGAAGGCAGCACAACCATTTGGTGAACTTTCCTTCCAATCCTGTCTGCAGTCTTGCTGGGCACACTGTGGCCTGTCAACCAGGTCATTAATAAAGGTGTTTAACCGTATCAATCTAATATTGACCCGAGGTAGATGAGCAGATACACGGTATTTTCCTACTGCTGAGATAATTTATTTCTGTCTGAGCCTTAGTCCCCCTTCATTAAGTGTCTAAAGATGACACTTTGCAGGATTTACAGGATCATCAAACAGGCTAGGGCCACAAATTCCTTTAGGATCAGCAATCTAATCTTTTTAGATACTTTGAAAATACCACTGGACCCCGTCTGCATCTTTTGGCAACCCAAAACTTGGCAAAGATCTAACAGGAATCATGTTTTAAAGGAAAGTCTAGCTCCTAAAAAACATGTCACATTTGAAATTTTTAGTCGTTCTTTTTAAATGAGCAATTAGTCATCACTGTCCTCTTAGAGGTGATGAATTGAAACAATAAGAATCTGGGCAAAGTTTCACAAAAAAGATTGTAGCTGAGCCAGGAACTGAACCTAATCATGATGATTTAAGCATCCTTCCTCTCAGAATTAAGTTGTGGTAGAACAGCTGAGGATATATGAAAGTTATGCAGAAGGAGCATAGATATATCTCCAGTCTCATTACAAAAAAAGGACAAGTCGATTTTGACTGAATTAATGTTTGTACTTTATCTTGGGACTCCTCCTTGCTGCTAATTTTCACCAGCTCTGCCCTTTTGCCTCATGTTTCTCATACCAACATTTGTCTGGTTCACAAGTCTACTACAAGCCAGAGTAGGAGGCTGACAGAAGGAGCAATTAGAAGAAGGTGGGCAGCAAAGCAGGAGACATTTGCTTTGTTTTTCTCTTGCTCGGTGCTGAGCTGATATGATTCTAGTTAAGAAGTCCAGACCAAACAAGATATCTGAGACAGTACAGAGGGCAAGTCACTGAGGGACAGACTCTGAAGAAGTGACTTGGTGGTAATTCTTGTGTGCAAGATGGGCAACTGTTGCACATCTCCAGCTTATGGAATCTAAGTAGATCCTAAGATAATTTTTCTATCGCTAATTAAAACTTCCCAAAATTCTACTGCTGGTTTTCAGGGGATGATTCTGTACAGATGAATAAGTGTGAAGTTACAGGAAGCAGTGTGGTTTCTGATCAGCTGGCAGCTAGTTATTCTCGAAGACAGATGATTTACTGGAGAAGACCTCTGCTCACTTCTTGACACACAGCAGTGGTCAAATTCAGATAGCAAACTGTATAAAGGGATTAAGTTTCACTGTAAGGATAGGAAAGGCCAGGGTTTAAGTAACCATTTATTGCAAAGGAACAAATGACTCAGGGCCAAAAACCTGATCCACAATATCGAAGTGGCTAGAGCTATGCAGATGACAGTAGTAAAATACAAAACAGAGAAAGTACCACCACCATCTTTTTTTTTGTTTGTTTGTTTGTTTGTTGTTAGTCTGCTGCATATTGTTGCTTTATCCAGTAGACCTTACCCCACACCTATGATTTTCCATCTATGGTCCACAGAGAGAAAATTCACAATGAAAAAATAATGGATAATGTCTAGGAAGATTGAGAAATACAATTAACAAAAACAATGGCACAGTTACTAGGCCTAAATTCCCTTCTGCAAAGGTTTGTACCTCCACTGGAAATGCACAAGGGTCTACAAGTGAAAAAGATTCAACAATAGTAGCCACGCTTCCCACCAAGGAGAGAATGAACAATTCATTGATTAGAAAGCAAGCTTTTGAACTTGAAAAAAAATACTCAAACCTCTGCTCTGCCAGGCACTTAAGTGATCTTTAGCAAATCAATCACTCTGTCCCCGAGTCTCCTCCTGCAAAATAGGGCATGCACGTCCTTATCTCATCAGATCCTTCAGAGAGTAGCATTAAAGGTGTGCACTTCAAATGGGTTACTGTCAATAGGTGTCACTAGATGGAGGAATGGCTGCCGACTGAATTATTTCAAACGCATTCATAAAAGAAGCTACCTGTAATTACCAGTGGATTAGCTGTCTTTGCCACATTGTGGAAGAAAGAATATAAGAAATAGCATCCAGTCAGCTGTAGTCATTTATGAGACAGCTATGAATAAATGAAAGATTTTTGTGTGAAAAAAATTATGAAAAACAAAAGCCACAAGTATCCCTCAACTGTTATATATGAGATTAATCACAGGATAAAATCAGTCACTCTGCATTCCACTGCTCAAACTATTCTATTAAACCAAAGAGCCTACAGGAAGCAAAAGAAAATCAATCAGTAGCTCAAAATTATTTGGGATATGCTCAGTCACAGCATAAAAGAGATTTCATTCTGCACTTGCAAGGAAGAAAGCACTTGTATAGAAATTAGTTGTCTCACTGTTTCTAGATAATAAAGAATGACATTAAAATGGTTCCCATAACTATAAGTTCAAAGAAAGTCAAAATTTCTGGTGTTTTAAACAGTACTCCATGGCCATGTCTGGGATACTATATATTTTCTTCTCCAGCAGAAATGCTGATGCACAAAACCTCACAAGATCTACTCTACTTTGTGAATTTATCTGTCAGTATGCAAATCCAGGCTCTAAAAGGGTATAAATCACAAGATGTTGCTGGTGGACTTCCTACAGCTAGTAACAACCAAGCATTTTGTCCTTGATGTCCAAGATGAGACATTTATCTACCAAGCACATAATAAAAAATGAAATAGCAATGAGAAATAATACTAATAAATCAAGCCTGAAGAAGTAACACAAGGTACCAATATTTTGCAATGCACTATTTATAAAGGCTGAGTATTCTGAGAGCTTTGGTCAATACAGATGTTCAAAACCATGACCGATCATTGAGGCATTTCAGGCTGCTAATGACTTAGACTAAGTTTTCCTTGTCTCTTGGCTGTCCTGTGAAGTCAGAAATTCATGCCTGAGCAGGCCACTCCAAGTTCCAGAGAAAGCGTTACATAGAAATGCAAATTGCACGATTCACAGTGCACAGGTAGGATGATCTATGAACTCCCAAGGCTATTATAAGACAATTTTGTCATTTTGAAGGGGATGGCAGAACCTTCCTATCATTTAGGTTAGACAGCCCTCATTTTGCCTGCTAAAGCGTGACCACATTTCACATTACATATGCAAATGAAAACATACACTTAAGAGCTGCACGTGTGGTCAATCAACACTCCTATTTAAACCAACAGAAACATTTGCCCATACATATTCTCAACATTTTCATGTGTCTGGAACTCAAAACCTGCTCTGGCTGAAAGATTTCAAAGGAATAAGATTGAAATGTTAGTTAACAAATTGCTATGAATTGCTTGAATGCTAATCCACTTAGTAACACTTCTATTGTACTGCAGTTCATAACACAAATTGCTACATTTCGGTAATGAATATAGCAAGTCCTTCAGAATAGGTTTAAAAGAGTAAAGAGTTCAGCAACATTGCTAGAAAAAAATAACAAAGAATTCAGTTTAAACATTTATTAGCTTCTTATAATTTTCTTGGATAAGTGTCTATATCTGATTTCCAGTATGAATGTTTTCAGAAGAATTCTACACAACCTGGCTATGGACACTATAAGGATCCTCAAAGTCTTCAAAGAAATAGTTGATCATATGCCAAAAATACACAACTCTGTCTAATTTTCAGTCTGTTACTACCTGGGCAACAACAAATACTCAAGAATGTTATAACCAGGTGAAAAAAAACACTCTTGGAAATGGAAAAAGGCATGGTGGTTTTTTAATTAAAAGAGTCCATGTGTTCACATGCAGTTGTACATAGTGTGAGACCTACTTACCTTTTAAGTACAGCTATCCTCAGCACCAATTTAGGGGAAAAAAGGGAAAAAAAGCTCAGCAGAAATTAAATCAGTAAGCAAATTCTTTCAGAGATGTCTTAAGTAGCTAAATTGAAGGAGAGGTCAGTAGTATACAAAACTGAGGAGAACTAGTTTCTGGCAGTAAATTGTAGATTTCATCAACTATGTACTAACACATCTCTTTCTCTCAACCTTTGGCAAGATCGTCAATCATACCTTATCCCGTTATTTCCCTATTCCCTGTATTTTGTCCCAAGAAAACATAAGGTACCATACCCAAAGTGCCTGGGCATAGAAATCACCAGAACAACGGCAAAATCTCTGACTCTATACGTGATTTATAATCATGGAGTTAAATTCATTTGCTTGGCAAACTCTTTCCTCCTCCATATATTATTACCCCTAGCTTACCAAATTTGGTGATGATTAACAGAGTACTGCAGAAGCTAACGCTTAATAGATTTAACAGAAAGGCTTGGAAGAAATGTCCACAATGCCTGAGGCTCAAGTCCTGACACAGAAATGCAGACGTACAAATATGTTTTAACTTTCGCCACATAAACTATTCTACAGGATATTTTCTCCTTGAAACAATGCCTCTAGCAAGGTTCAGCTCAAGAAGTCCAGAATAGAATATGCAAAGATCCCTTACTCAGCCAGTCTTCCTCTGTCAGCCTTTAAATATGGTTTTAGCTCTGATTACATTTCTTGAGTCTTTGCTACAGCTACATTCATCTAACCAAGACAAAAGGAGAGCCAATACCACATCCTGACAGTAATAAATCACACAGAAGCTGAATATTGAAAACACATCTGTAGTCCTTCAGTAGACTGAAATATGTTTATATGTGAATCCATTCAATAATTCTGAATAAAAAGCCTGCAACTGAGAATGAAGGACTCTTCACATGTGATTTCTCAACAAGGACAGACTCAACCCATCTCTAGTGCCATTTATAAAGTAGAGTATGATTCATTATTTACATCAAATACTGGAGAAAAAGGTTTACACTCCAAATTGTTAACCTTTTCGGCGTGCTTCCTCTCTTTCGAAGATTTAGGTTAGCTTAGTGGTTCCGTGGGTGACACACTACTATGTAAAAAGATTATCTAAAATTTGCAGCCTAACACTGAAAACTGTTTAGTTTTAAATTATATTTCATCATGGATTTCAAACAAGGATGCAAATAGGGGCCAGTGCTTATATCACAGTTAATATGATTGGAAAGAACATGATGTTCAGGAGAAGAGACAGAGCCTGTCTGCTTCAGGTACACAGGAACTGATTAGTTTCATATGATAGCAAGAAAATTCAGTGAACGTGGATCTGTCAGAGTATTTGCATGATGACTTATGCTGAATGATGTGCACTGACACAAAGAATTTATGGTCTAAATCAACTACAAACCAGGAAGAGATGAAAATGAAGAAGTGGAAGTATGTGGCCATTTTTCTTGATTTTTCACGTGTGAAATTCTAACAAGTCAATGTAGACATCGGCTCTCAGAGGGCTGCTTGAAAACTGATTCTGGAGACTTTTGTTCTCATACTAGTAATAGAAATTAATTTCTTAGTTCAATGATCCTATAAGGAACCAAGAATTTTCAAGAAGCGTGAAAATGAAAATGATCGTTATCTCCTAGGAGACAATAGTCTTCGGGAGCATCATCTTCCTGAACATATTTAGCAGCTCTGTAGGGTTCAGTTGTTTTACAGGAAGAATTCTGCATTTACCTGCGATTTTAAGTGTTTCTGAAGGGTGAATAACAGCAGAAGCTTCTATACAGTTTTTTAAAGGCTACTAAAGCAAAATTGCTGGAGAGGGACCAGTACAATTTAAAATTATTTCTTGTTTATAGTCTCCTGACATAACATCATAACAGTAGGTGTTTCTTCAGGAGTCTTCTTATTTCCACAACCAGATTTCATGCTTTAATCTTTCGAGTCACACTGTCCATCAACTGCATCACACATCATGTAAGAATTTCTCTTTTCAAAACAAAAGTACACATTCAAAACTCCCAACAGAAATCTAAAGATCAGGTCAGGCATTTACATTTTCACCAGTTATTAGCTTTCCAGCAAAAACAATGTCCCATGTGCCTATTCAGTATATTTTTCATCATTCTAACATTTCTTAGTCTTTAGAGAACAGAGGGTGATACACTCTCTTTTAATGGGAATATTGGTGGAAACCAGTTATTAAGCAGTCATTTTCTCCTAATACTGAAACAAATAGTTTATAATTTTAAAAATGATTGCCTTGTATAATAAACACAGCCTGTAATGTTTTCTTTCCATGCCCTAATGAGCTACTGTCTTCTCTACACAAGAGGATTGCTCATAGGTATCAATCTCGGAACATGTCAGACGCTTTTGTTCTTTGACCCAGACTAATCTTAGATCATCAGCCGTGACTCTGGAGAACATCTGTACAAAAATTAATCAAAGTGGCAGACACAGAAAGAGGAGCAGATCAAACAGCAAAGTTACCATCAGCAATTAGAGGGAGCATGCTCTGAGGTTGCGGCCTATTCTGGGGTCCCTCTTCCTGCTCCAGACCAAAAGGCCCCTGAATGGAGCACGGGGATGAGCAAGAAGAGGGGCAAGTGTGACAGACTGCACCTCCCTGTGCTGAACGGATGCAGTTTTTTGTATTTGAGTTCAGTAAGAGGGGTTTTCATGCTGTTCCCTTTCAGATACCTCACTACTCTGTCGATTTAAGTGTTTTCACATTCTTTCACAGCTACTTTTCCCTGAGCCAGGACCCAGTTTGCTGTAGTTCAGGGTTATCATGATGTTCACGCTTTATGACATAGTAGAGATAAATGCTCCCACCATTTGTAAGGAAGTAATTTGATGGATAGCATCTACAGAACAGAGACCTTGAACAACTTTGTAACCGCTTCAGTTCTAACTGAAGGATTCACAGGCAGAAACGCATCATGGGTGGCTCTGCGCTCCCTCACCTTGGGTCTGCTTAAACTTTTTATCTTAGAAGGAAATAAAGATTAAATTCAGGGAAAGAGAACAGAATCATATCATGATTAGTTTGGAGCAGACCTCTGGAGATCATCTGATGTGAACTCCTTTGCCCCACCAAAGCAGGGCTATTTATATATGACAAAAAGAATCTGCAAATCTGCAGAAGATAATCTTATACAAAGTCCCATACTATAATATCCTTCATAGAACATAGAAATCAATTGGACATATAACAAGGGCAAACGGAATTGACAATCTTTGTTCTTTTGACTAACTAATCTAATCATAGGCTTTAGCTGGGAAGTGCATTCAGGTTCCTATGATAAGCATTAATGACAGTCTTCCCAAATACAAACGCTTTCCTGCTTCACATGTGATCTAAGTTCCAAGACAGAAGGAATGAACAGCCACAATAAAAGAACAAGTATTTTACTCTGTCTTATGTCTTGCAAAAGGCAAAGAGCTTCATTCAGTGACAATATAGCACAGCCTAAGTAACCAAGAAGCTGTGTCATCCCACTCTTGCACACCCAGACAGCCACAGCCAAATGCAAAAGGCATCTAATTAAAACTCTCAAGTTAGTTCTTTAAGTTTGGAGTGCTTCCACTGAAATATGTTCTCTCACATGAAAAGAAAATTATAATCAGCCAGCATTGTGGGACCCACTGACAAGAGGATCAACAGGCTTTCTTTGCCTGCAGATTTTATTAGTATTCTCTCTATATAAAAAAACCCCAAAACTATTTCAAAATTATTTTAGAGACAGCAATACAGCAAAGTTGAAATACTTTTGAAAAACCCATAAGTCCATCATTTACTGAGATAACTTTACTACAGCTAAGAATATACCCTGCCACAACTTTAATTAAATGCCATGAACTCAATAAGCATAATATAAGATCAAATGCCAGGTAGAGTCCAGATCATCTATTCCTTCTAGTACAAATAAATTAAACCTGATTCAAAATAGAGATTAGCACTTGAGTTAACTGCAAATAGTTATTGTCATGTGTCCCTGCAAACCTGAGTTATCGCACCATCAGCAATATTCATAATGTTGGTTATCAACAATTTCAGAGGGAACCCTGTGGCAAGCTGCACTCTGATAGGGCTGTCTGGGCCACTTCTTCAGCTGCATTTTCTGCAGATACAGGCCAAATACAACAGTTTTAAAAAGATCAAACTCTTCAGATGCATCAGGGACCAAAGCTGTCTCTGTGGCAAAGCAGATTTAATAACTCCTTTGAAGAAAGCTCTTGAGGAAGTTAGAGAAGCCACTAGTGTCTTATAAGTACGAACTGCATTGACTCAATTCCAGCCCCATGCTGTGGTGCCCTTTACTTCTTCCATTTAACACAAAGCCTGAAGCACAGTATTAGCAGGCAAATAATAATTACATAACGGCGCCTTAGGCAGGAGGACAGTAAAAAGGAAGATTATTTGTGTTCCTCTTTCTCGCATTAGCACCTGGAGTGTTCGTAACCCAGCTCCTCCAGGAAGGGTATACAGAAGATAAGGAGCCATGAGTAACTCTGACTTCAACCTCTCTCTCAACAGTTACACCCCAGTCCTGCTTCTGTATGAATGTCAAAGTCCACCTACATTTGCCAAAAGGACACTATAGAATCATACATACTTTGAACACATTTAAAAGATACAGCAATAAAAACACAAGCACATTTTCCTGGGAAAGATACATCAGACACATGGGAGCTACTAGCTCAAAAAAGAGCACATTAAAAATTACCATGGCAGTATTTGGAGGAACAAGGAAACCGGCCTTCAAGGAGTAGTAGATTTCCAGGAGACATCCCTGCACACCTGAGTCTTTTAAAAAGAGCATGCTGAGTTTATAACATATGTAAGGCTGAACAGCTACACAATCTGATGTGCCAAGGCACCCAATTAGCTTCAGAAGGTGAATAGGCATGGATGGGGGGGGATAAACTCTTAAAATTTTAATTTAATTTATTCATTTTTTCCACCAACAACTTTAATCTGTCAGTAAATTACCCTCTAGAGGAAGGGGAGGGAAAGATTTCTAGAGCAGATTTTAAAACTTCAGGTTTTCAGCGTTCTCCTTGAGGGTTTTTTCAGCTGCTGGATACCCTCACAAACAGCTGCTCCCAGTCACAGCACACTTACTGCTGCCAGACTGCACACTGAGAGCTGGAAATCTACCGTAAGAGGATTGTATAAAGTAAAAACTCCACAGGCTACTTTTAAGGCTGATTTAGTCCTCTAGATGTTAACAATTTAATTCCAGTTTTTTGCTGGAATGTTGCAGTTTTACTGGATATTTTACTTCTATGTTTGATTATGTGATAGACCTTTAGTCTCAAAGTTTAGGTGCTCTGTGCATATTGTCTCTGGTATTTTATATATGCAATGGGTAAAAACACATGGCAGCACAAATCCTGCAAAACTGTGCAAATAACGTGACATTTCAGTTGAAATATTCATACCTATTTACACCCTCGTGTACATTTCGGAAAGCATGATGGATAACATGATTAATTGCAAATGAGTGCATGGTATTGAAATATGACGACCCGATAGTTACAAGCCTTAAATCTCTCATATCCATGTTTCTACAGTTGCTGAATCTTCTAACTGGTCTTTTAAAAGGATTTAACTCTAGGAAAATTAATTATCACTTCACCGAATATTTTCAATAATTTAAGCAATGAAAGAAGTTCATTATACAAGGTAGATCACACATGTTTAAAAGCTTACTTCTCTAGATTATGACTTTTAACAGGAGATACATATATATAAATTCAGTTAATGTGTCTCTGCAGAAATGAGTTATGCCTCAGAACACAAAACCTTTTGCTGGCAGCAGCTAGAGACAATATTTTCTAACCACGTGCGGCGCATGGAGATGCAGGGCTGTGAAATTACTGCAGGTCTTATTAGCACCATATAGTTCCGGAGTTTAAGACAACCCATTTTTACTGTTTACTATCAATTTGAACTTTATATCTCAATAGGAAGTCCAGGTTCATTTGTAGTACAGAATCTGCCAAAGACTGAGCTTTAGCAAATCACAGCAAAGCTTCTATTGTAAATGAGCTGATGGAACTTGCAAAGACACCTTCAGCCACTACAATTCTTGGATGGTTCTGAACAGACTTCATCCTTCCTCCCTTGTGAAAAGGGCTAGGGAATTTGTGCTGATGCAGCATGACTTCATATTGCTGCCTGTGTCTCCTAAGACTGTCAAAGATACAAATCTAATTCCCTGAAGACCCAACACAATTAGAAGACAATGTGACTACTAGAGATAACACAAAGACTGGGAGATAAAATACGAATTGCACAGGCGTATGTCAATTACCTGCCCACTTTAATAGAATTATTACTTATTAGAAATACAGTATTACAAAACAAATCATACCAGGGAAGCAGAAGCAGTGATTCCAGCTACACACGTAATAACTCCAAAACCAGTCCAGCTCTATTTCTCCTTCCCTCACAAAAGTACCTAGGGCAAGTTGCAGGTGTAAGATGATCCAGTTAGATCAACGTGCTGCGCTGGTATTGGGATTTCACAGCTACTGCAAGACTGCTCTGACTTGAGCAGAAGTCCTCTGAAATGCACAGGTATTAATCATTACCTATAAATACAAGTAACAGGGAAAGTGCATTGNACGAGTAACAGGGAAAGTGCATTGCCATGATAAATTACTTGCAATGCAGCTACAGCTCCTGAGCTTCACTTGCTGTAGCTCTTGATTGCTCCCATGCATTTCAAGCTCTCCGCGCTATGAGTTCTGTGGCAGACTCTTTGGAAAGATTAGGCTGTCAAAGTTCACAGGAGAACTGGTGGTTTTTTCCACTCTGAGCCTTTAATCACAAACATCCTCTAAAAGCTACAGATACACGAGTGTATAAGCAAAGGAA
>WEIS01095813.1:0-17353 GCA_013389965.1 Todus mexicanus
TACGTATCTGTCCAGGCTTTCAGAAAAGAGGCAAGTGAGGAGCAGCAGCAGCAAAGACTGCTACGCTTTCTCCTCTAATGAGATCAGTTGATGGCTCCACGCTGTATGTGTGAAGAATTTTAATGGAGTGATGACTATACTTAGTAATAATCATAACTACTAAATTATTATTATTATTTTATTTCTTTATTTAGGAGCTGTTCGCTTAGGGCTGTGGAGATAGTAGTCAGCCCTACCTGCAAGAGGCACCAAGGATAAACAGAGGAAATGTCACCTGGTAACTTTGTTCTCTCTAGGACAGCAGCAGAGCACTTGACATTCCCTCCTGCCTCTGTGCAGCAAAGCGCTCCTTAAATAGACCATCGTGGCGCTTGGAAGGTGCTGTCAGTGTCAAATACGACTTGGCCCCAAACAGATTTGTTTCCCAGGAGTTCAGTGACTGTTCTTATTTGTGAATGTGAAATGAAGTAGAAAGCAAATTACGAGATACAAAATGCGACCGAAGCCCTTCTACCGACTTTGCCAGGAAGAAATTGTTTCGGCGGCTCTGTCAAAGAGCTGCTGTCCAAGTTCACGCTGTCACAGCTGGACTCCTGTGTGATGAACAGCATGTGCTTGCTGCGAGCACATTCTCCTAGCTGAGACTCCAGGCTGATCTCTTTGTACAGCTTTTGGTCGCCAGTTGAACAGAGAAGCAGGCGGTTAGCCTCTGCCTACACAGGACTGATAGGCAGCTACATCCTGTCCCTGTTTTAGAAAATGAAGCTACAGAAGAAAACCATTGCTCATACTGAAGTGGGGGAGATCTCAGGCAATCTCCCATCCCTCCCACTCCCAACTCAGCAGGCTGCTGGGACTTCTCAAAAAGAAAAATCCAACTAATAATTTTATTCTGCTCCTGATTTGGATTGGGCAATGGCTGGGGAAAATGTATGGCTTTAGCTCTACAAGAGCTGAGCTAGTGATTTCCTTGGCAGCTGGCTACCTACTGAGAGAAACGGACTAGTTGTTTTTGCTGGCAGATTACATTGGTTCAGCTGTATCCAAAAAAAAATAGAGAGAGAAAAAAAAAAGGGGAATTCATGTCTATTTACTGATTCCTGGCAGGATTTCTCTCTTTCATAAGCTTATCTCTGAGGAATAGTGGATCTGGAATTTTGTTTACAAGGAAGTTGATATTTTTTTTTCAACCGTGTTTTGTAAACCTTGGTATTGTGAAACATCTTTTTATTGCTGTGGCAACAACAACTGCTGCTTCCCTAGGAGACTGATAAGTTAAAGATACCGTATGTTCTGTACAACTGAGGAAACTCGCTTCTCATGTGGCTTTTAAAAAGTATTTCAGTTGAAGATGCTGGATCTAACAGTAAAAGAAGTTGTTTTCTTTTCATCCCAAGCTTGTCTTCAATTGCTGTGGACATTTTTGTTCTCGATTAGTCTTTCATTGTGCTTCAGCATTCACGGGTGTTCTGCTGTGGCTGACAGAGGGCTCTGACTTACACAGTCCCAATGAAAGTCAGTATTCCTTCTGTGACGTTCCATGGTACCAGTCACTATGAAAAATATAAGTGGCTGCAGCTTGCTCTGAGGGATTCTCTAGGCTGAGGTTTTATGTATAAGAGAGGGAATAAACTTCTCAGCCCTTTAAACTGATGCCAGATATCTCTGTTGCTCTGACAGTTTATATTTGTGTGTTTGTATGTATACATTTATAAAGATATTTATTTATTTTCCCCTTAGGGTCTGTAGACTGAGTTATTTGAGAAGAAAATGAAGAGCACCGCCAGGCCTTGGAGTGCAATGGCAAAGCAAGGGTGTCATGGGGTTGACAGAGGAAAACCACTCTCCACCACTTCGACAGGCATGAAGTCATCCAAGTCCTCGACTTCACTTGCCTTCGAGTCTCGGCTCAGCAAGGTACCAGCCAGTAGGGACTGTGCAAGATTTATAACCTTGTTCCAGGTTAAAGCTTTGGTTTGGTCCTGAAACTTTGCTACACCCTGAGACTTGGAGTGGGCTCGACCACTCAGTTAAGCGCAGGGAGAATATAAATGTGTTGTATGTTAGACTAATGCACATTTCTGAAGATATTTTGTGTGTGATGGGAATTGTGTGTCAGGGAATTGCCTTAGCTTTGAAGATGGAGAAAAATAAATGGCCAATTCTCAGCTCAACTGATAGTTACACATGTAAAGAAATTCAAAGAGGCTTATTAATGGGTTTCCAGAATTCCTAAAAATCTGTGCCTCTCTTCCTTCAGGGCAAAAAATATCTTAACAAAAGAAATTGCTTGCAGTGGAACAAATGCATCTTATGAATCCTATCATTCGATACAGGTTTATTTCAAAACCAGCAGAAACTTCACCCAAAGTAGTGTTTTTAAGAAAATGGAGCAATGCACCTCAAGTGGTGTTGCAGCTATTCCCTTGCTGCCAGCAAACGGAGATAATCTTGCCATCTAAATACAGACCACGATAGCAGTGATGAAAATAGATTGGGGATTTCCTGGTTATAACTGTTTCCGGTAGTAAAGTGTAGTAAACAATACATAACGTGGTACAGTGTCTTCAGCAAGAGATCTGAACTTCATTAATTGTCACCGTTTCTCGATTGAAGAATTAGTTTATTATGGACTCCTAGATGCTCTGAGCATCTTATCAAGAGGATATTTCAGCTTGGTGCTCCAGGTGGGTTATGCTCATCATGGGAGCGTGTGCCGCGTGGCTGAGGCCAGCACCTCTGAAGGAATGCTACCAAAGAGACTAATCGGCAAAGCTGATATGATTAAATTGTTGTATGGTGTTAAATGCAGAGGCTTTTCTTCCTAATTACAGCTAATACCTTAAAATTGTTGATCATCTGCAAATGCAAGATCATCAGAGCGGTTTCCTTGAAGAAATGGGGTAGAAAAAGGCACGGTAGTTGTTGCTGTAAAGAGGGCACATTGAAGAAATTACTTTAGAGAGACGGCAGAAGTCTCTAAAGGTCAGAAAGTCAGATTGTTTTGTTCTGCTCCTAAGAGCGAGCCGACAAAAGCTCTGCCAGAAGGCAAAACGTTAGATGTTTGGTATCCTGAAGCAGATCAGCACTTCAGCTATTGAGACCTAGTGCTCGCAGGGTCCAGGAAACCACAGACTCTGAGTCAGAGGAAGAGATGAAAGGGAGAAAGAATTGGAGCTGAGATGCTTCATTTTGCTTCAAGATTTTGCATTCAGGGACCGCTAAATAGGGAGAGTGCTTGATGTGTGCTCTCTTTTAACCCGAGAGGTGGTTTTCAGCCTGTGGTTCATGGACCCCCTGGGTGTCGCTGGACAGCTTCCAATTAAGTGGGGTTTGATTTCTGAAAACAGTTTAGATGCCCACAAACTGAGAAAGGTAGAAAAAAAAAAATACTGCTCTAGGGAGGCTCTCCAGAGCTCTGGTCTTTTAAAATGCTTGAAGTATTTTTCCTGAAATTAATTAGAGGCTGTTATTAGAGGTACACGGGCTGGTAGGAAGGCATAGAAAATGGGAAAGCAGCTGACCAAAGTTCTGAGATAAATTGCTACGTCTGCTTGTTGAAGCAAAGTAGTTTCAGCATTTCTCGAATCTAACGGTCATTGTGCTTGTGTTGCCTGGATTTCTTGAGTACCTGTTTAGAGTAGGCTTGCTCTACCAGAAATCCCTCACCCAAAAAAGACCACACAGCGATGACGGTCCCTTGCTTTCTTATGTCCAGTAAGGATTGCTAAGTAAATTATAGTGCTATCAGCTAATATGTTTTTTTAAAAACCCTGTAAAGTGCCCTGTAAAGCAAATAGTTAATGTTCTTTGAAGCTCATAAAACATATTGGTGTTAATCTATAGAATTCTGCAGCTTCTCTATTCTGAAAACCAGCACATTTTTTGCAATGGATGATTTCCTTGGTGGTCACATGAACAAAATGCTTTCTTGTGAACAGACTGTTCAGTTTCTCTTCTGCTGGGTCCTACAGTCCCTAGTGAAACAAATAGTATTAGGTCGTGCCAGGAGATTATCAGCCAGCTTTGCTCGCTGCTTTTTCAATACACAAAGGAGGGTCAATAGCTGAAGTCATACCATGTTTAAGTTGAGGGATTTCCAATTGGTAATTGTGCCAGATCTTGCACTGGCTCCTCTTGCATTTTATTGTGGCTGCCTGAGCTTCCCGGCTAAATGATTTTCAGATTTTTGGCTTGGTCTCCAGCATGTTTTTTGTTTGTCTCAGATAACCTGGTTTACGATGCCAGAAAGTTTGGTGACTCCTGTTTGACAAACACTGAAGGAATTGACAGTTGCTTGCTCTTGGAATAGCTCACAAGTCTCTTCAGAGGATCTAAGGCCGCCGTTGGGGCAAAGCTGCGTGGTCCTGAGTGGAGAGACAAGAACCAGCAGATCCTTTTAGGACCTTGCTTTGACAGTTGGATTAAGGACCATTTATTTGCTTCTTTGACCTACTCAGTGTGTCAGGTTCTGCACAGTCCCAAATACCTGACTAAATGTAAACCAGCAAGGAAATATTAGGACATTTCACCTGTCAGTTCTGAGTTAATGATTGGGCTTGATGATCTGAAAGGTCTCTCCCAACCAGAATGATTCTAGGATTCTATGATGAATGTTGTTCGGAGCAAGATCTGAGAAGCAATACAAAACAAATACAAAATTATTCAGAATGGTTATCAAAGCAATATTCCCATTGGGCTACTTTATGGAAACGTTCCTTTTCTCCCTGGAACTTGGCATTTTTGAACAACTTGATGGGGGATATTCAAGGTCGCTCACAAAATCTCTGTATTGCAGCTGAAGAGGGCCAGCAGTGAGGACATGCTGACAAAACCGGGGGCCGCGGCAGCTTCTGGAGTCTCTAGGCTGAAGAAGACCATTACAACGGGAGCGATTTCTGAGCTTGCAGAGAGTCGACTGAAGCCCAGCACAGGTAGACACAAAGATTCTGGAAGACAGGCTACGTGATATGAAAAGTGCATGAGTGTGGCTGGGTTTACCGAGACCCACAAAAATGATCAGAGGGCTGAAGCACCTCTGCTGTGAGGCCAGGCTGAGAGAGTTGGGGTTGTTCAGCCTGGAGAAGAGAAGGCTCCAGTGAGACCTTATCCCAACCTTTCAGAGGGGCCTGTCAGAAAGATGGGGATAGACTTTTGAGCAGGGTCTGTTGGGACAGGGCAAGGGAGGGTGGTTTGGAACGGAAAGAGGGTAGGTTTAGACTAGATGGAAGAAGTTTTTGCACTGAGGGTGATGAGAGCCTGGCCCAGGTTGCCCCGAGAGGTGGTCGCTGCCCCATCCCTGGCACCATCCCAGGGGAGGTTGTTGGGGGCTCTGAGCAACCTGCTGCGCTGCCTCGATCTGGCCACACGGGGGCGCCCCCGGGCCGGTAGAAATCTGGATTTTTGGACCATTTTGGTTAAATCTCACAGAATCACCCGGGTTGGAAAAGACCTCTTAGATCATCCAATCCAACCTCTCACTCTAATCTTTATCACCCCTAAGACATCTCCCCAAGCACCTCATCTCTACACCCTTTAAACACTTCAAGGGCTGGTGACTCAACCCCCTCCCGGGGCAGCCTGTGCCAATGCTAAGAAATAATTCTGTCTAACGTCCAGCCTAAACCTACCCCCGTGGAGCTTCAGGTCCTTCCCTCTTGTCCTGTCATTACTGACCCTGCTGCTGCTGGGACGCAGCTGAGAGGTGAGAACAAAGAGCCGGCCCTGGCATCTTTGGCTTAAAGGTGACCTTTCAAGGTCCTTTCCAACGCAACCCATTCCCTGTCTAGCTTGAGCTCCCAAGCTGTGATGTGCTTTGCTCTCTGCCTCAGCATCAGCCCCATCAACTTGCTGCCATTGCTTTCAAGTCTAAGCCTGTTTCTAAAGGGAGCGACACCATCTGCATACCAAGGGCTTGTGTGCAGACGCTCAGCTCTCCCCCAGGAGCTCAGCAAACGCTGGCTTTTGTCTGCTCCCTGGTGGCATTTCCAAGGGAATGTGAGATCTTATTAAATTTGACCGTGACCTCCCTATTTGTCACGGCCTCTGCAGGGTTTGGCGGTGTGACAGAACGATGTTGCTAATCGGAAATGGATTTCTGATATAAAAAAATTAAATAAAATTTAATCTTTATCTATTCCCCTCACCCCTGAAAGAAAATGATGCATAAATGCTTTGCAGTAACCCAAAGACAAATCCTGTTCTGCAGTTAATTGGTGTGGAAATCCTCAAATTTAATACTAACTAGTCGTATCCAAAAGCATTTGAGATTCACCAGCCAGTAAAGAGGCACGATGCTGGCAAAAGATGCTTGAGAGGAGTAGCACGAGGAGAAGAAAACCTGTACGGGTGATGCGGCTTAGGATCCTGGGAATGCAGCCAGGGAAAGAGCCCTGCAGGGAGTCCAGAATGGAATACATATGTCAGAAACCAAATCCCAGCACTGGAATAGAGAGCCCCCTTCTGCATGCGTGTATAATAACTGGGGCTGGAGGAGGGAGAAGATTGATGATGATGACTGCTTTAAATACAGCGGGTAAAATGGTTTATGGAGGTCAAGTTACAGCTGGGTATCGTTTTGCCAATTTAAATCACATCAGTAGATCTGATCTCATATATTGCTTTGCATCAACGTTCGTAGAAGTACAAATGGGGATATTAGCGCTGGGCAAAGAGTCTGAGTGTGGAGCTGTGTCTGTTGTGTAGATAAACACAAAGAATACATGTGCTGCACCTCTGAAATCCCTTATAACCCTGAGAGAACTGTCCCAGGCCTTATAGGGGCCATCTACAGGTACGTATACAAAAGGGCGTGTATCTTACATCCCCTAATTCTCACAGTGGTTCCATACTCCAAGAGGGTGCTTTGGAAATCTGGCTGTGTTCTGAGAATAAGTGTTGCTGTTACAGCCACTGAAAAGTGCTCGATATTATTAGTGAGCAAGGTTACAAATGCTATTTTTCAATTGTCAATGCTATAAAAAAAAGTACCAATAGGCCTAACAGTATGTTGTTGCTAAGAGGAAAATTAAAAATCCGATATGACAGAGGGCACAACATGTTCCTGGGAACATGAAGTAAAAAAGGAGAGAACATTGCTTCAGCTGTTGGATTTTATTGAAATGGCATCTCCCAAATAGTCTCTGACTGGGATCAATGCTAACTGGCCGTGGAGCTAATCCAAGTAAGAATGTTCCTGTAGCTGGGAAATACAGATGTTTGTGTACATAGCCAACAGTGTAAATCTTGACATTTGTTCTGAAACCACTTTCTTTGCCTTCTTTGGTTGCCTTCATCAGTTCTGTATTTTCCTTTCATGTCTTAGCTGCAGACATTATGTCTTCCCACCCACCCCCTCCTTGTTTGTGCTTCGTAGATTGGGCTTCCTTTGTCTGTTATTCAAGTGGGTGATTTGATTATTTTACTGAAATTATATTATATTAGTTCCAGCTACACTCTGGTGGCACTTGGTTGGTATTACGGTATTGTGCAAGAGAAATTAAAAGAAACAAGATACGGAAATTGAAAAAAGGGCTTAGGTTGCTTTCTTCTTTGAGTGTGGCTGTCCAAGGTTTGTGTGTTGACCTTGAGCAATAGCACGCGTTCCAAATGCTGCAGATAATAAATAATTGACACCAAGATTGCTTGTTTAAACAGACTGCTTTGTATGCTGCCCTTGGTGGAGTTGAAGTTATTCATTCTAGCTTCTTGCTGACATAACTACCCCTGTCTGCCTTGTTGGAAGCTAACACAGTAAATCATAAGTGACTTGAAGGGAGATGAGGCCAATCTCATGTCTCCGTTCTTGGCAAGTGGAGTTCAGAAAATGGGACTGGGGACAGATTCTGGCTAGAAGTTCTGTGCTGTGATGTTTGGCTTTCACTGCTTGGCAGTTTTGAAATCCCAAGTAATGGGAAATAATGTGCAGGGAGAAATAAATGCCTTGGATTCAACTTCCTTATCCTCAGTGTTATGTCTTTCCATGTACAGCCCTGGAGTAGCAATTTGGTTTTATGTTAAAACCAAACTTACAGAGCTCTTAATGTTTCAGGAGATGAAGAAGAGCTGCGAAAATTGCAAAACAGGAGGAAGAGGTCGCTAAGCTTAAACTGTTTATCTTGATGGGTACACTTGTAAAGCCGTCCGACCTATGAAGCCATATCGTAAATAAATTATTTTAAAATGTTTATGTAGAGAAATTTGTATTTTAATGAGAAACTAGGACTCTCTTCTCCAAGATGATAAGAAATTAGTCATTTTTCAGATTCTGATCCTTTGAGGTTTGCAAACCAAATAACCTCAAATAGTGCAATTTCACAGAGAATTTCAAAACTTCTTATGTGATCATATACTTCTCGGGAAGGGCATTGCATGGTAACACTGGTATGCAAATGGAAAATTTGAGGTTTAGACAGACAACTTTAGTTGCTCAGTGGATCCTAGAAGTCATTCCCAATCCTTGCTCTCAGCTCTGTCGCTCCCTCCCTGCAAGCTCCCAATTCAAGCACTTCCTGAAAATTTCCCTCAAGGCTGTCTCGTTTAATCACATTCATGTGCTTCCTTGATGTTATTTCAGTGCCAGCAGCTATTTTCTGTCAGCTTTGACAGGAACCAAGGAAAGGCTTGTTCTGGACTTTAGAAAAGAGGTAGAGCCAGGATGTGTGAGTGGACTGGATGGTGAGTACGTAATCCCAAATCATTCAGGATACTTCAGGCATCCTCATTTCTCGCAAGTATATTGATTTTTTTTTTATTAAGCTTTGCCAGCTCCAATATGAAGTATCGGTTCTTCTTGAAATGTAAGTAACAGCTGGACTTGGTTTTCTCAGGCTGGTCCATCAGCTTATTTCTTTATTCCTAAGTAAAGCCTAAATATAAATAGGCCAATCTTATTTGCCTCAGAAACAGTAGGAAACTGTCAGTAACTGCTATCATCACCTCATTTAGTATTTATAGAAATTCTGGGTGTTTTACCAACAAGCTCAGGATCTCTCTAAAGCTCAAACCATGTTAGAAGCCAAGTGCTGAACCTTCTCACAATGATAGCAGGATGCATTAAACCTCTGGAGGCTGAGGAAGCCAAGATGCCAGCAGGAATGTGAGGGACAACACATTAGGCCATCAGAAATGGCCGTTTATTTTTGAGCATNCACATTAGGCCATCAGAAATGGCCGTTTATTTTTGAGCATTAAATGGGGAGATGAAGAATTGGCACGTGTTTTCAGCCAGAGCAACAAAAGCGTGTTACTGTCTGTGCATGCCTGCTGAGTCGATGAACGTTTGTGCTTGGCGACAGTGCTGGTACAGAAGGATAGAGGAGGCAAGCTGAAAGATATGAAGAGTTTCAATTATCTCGTAGGCATCTAGAGTCGAGACTCTGAACTCAGCAGGTTACCTGGACAAAAGCTACTAATCCCAGAGTGGAACGTTGCCAGCATTAGAAATGAAGCTGTACAAAGCACGCTGTTGTAGTAAGACTAGTAAATTAAATAGTAAAATACAAATACCAAGAAATCTGGCATTATCAGAGAAGGCTGTAGAAGGACTTGATGATTATATTCTGATGTGGAACAGTTTGGTTTGAATAAGATCAGTTCCAATAAGAAGGGCCTCTGTTTTGATGAGTTTTCCTGTGAACCGTCACTCAAATTCCTCTGTATTTATAATAGTTAATGTCACACTGACTAAATATGATACCTGTATATCTTCAATTCCTGACTAGCTCTAGTAGAGCACATACCATTAATCCATTTGTCCATCACTTTGTCTGCCACAGGTTACAGATTTCAGAGCTTCCTGCACGTTTATAGAATTGTCGTTTCAAGATTCCTATTTGAGAATTATATATGAACTCTCAAATTTGCTGTTTTCCTTCTCCTAACCCCTCGGGCGAGTGTTTGTTGCTTTCTAATGTGGGATGGTCATTTAGGTTAATGTGAAGCTAATCCAGACCAGAAACCTTCTCTAGGTGGTCAGAAAATTCACAAAAAGTACTTCTATTTTTTTAATAAAAGCTTTCTTTAAGAAAACCCTTGGAAAAAATCTAGTTGGCAGTTTAGTTCTTCATAAGATGCTAATGCACCCCAATTAGAACAGGAAAAAGGAAAGTGATTTCTTTTGAAGGACAGCTCTCTGACCTTGAGGTCCTTCTACTCTCCCATGCATCAGTTTTTGACAGGGCCTGCTTTTTGTGATCTGTCACATCAAAGGGCTACTATAGGTTTGTAGAAAGGTTGCGGCACTTTGCATTCAGTCTCGTTACTGTCTCAGTTTCCTGGTGAAAGATAGAGACAAGTGTGAGAGACACTAATGAGATTGGTACGTTCTGTTCCACTTCACTAGAAACCAAACGACTGATCTCATCTGGGGCTTCCCAAGAACAATGAAGACACTTTAAAACTTCAGCTGGAAAGCTAGTTGTGTCTTGCTACCCTTTCCAGGTAGAAGGCACAGCTCTTGCATAATTATTCTTCCTTACCAAGAAAAAGAGATTCCAGCTCCAGAACTGCTATAAAAAGGAAAGGAAGACAAAAAATTTGCTTTGTCACATAGGGAAGGTATACTGCAGGAATTTAATGTGCAAAACAGTGTGGAACTGCATGTCTGCATTTACATCCACAGCTTCACATGTAGCTTCATATTGACATCTACACACATGTATAAATATCTGCATGGTTGGTTGTAGCATGCTGGTGCAAATGTGAATCTGTACCTTAACCTCTCTTACATTATGTAGCAAAATACTTCCTCCGTCTGTGATTTCCCCAGATACCAAGTAATCAGACTAAGTTTCAGCACTGCTTTAAAAGATTTCACTCACTAACATCTGAAGTGAAGGCTCAGAAATTGAGGTAGATCAAATCTGATGTTCCAGATTTGGTTTCTGGCAGCTACTTGCCAAGTTTCTCTTATTTCTTCTCGCAGTGGTATTTTCTTGCGATAGCTGCATACTAAATGGTCCCTGGTTCTTTAATGAAAAAAAATAGCAGCTGTCTTACCATTAAACTCTGGTATCTGTTGGTTTGAGATCTCAGTCCCGTGCTTCTGCAAACTAGAAAGATCTATTGTTGGATGCTCTCTTCTTGTTTTGAAGGTTGACTGAGATAATTATTCTTTTGTTCCGTTGTTGGCTTTATTATGTGAATCTCCTTCCATAACTGGCATGGAGAGCAACGCGTTTTAGTCACTGTCTGCTGGGATTTCCGTTACCTGATCCTGTAAGGATCACAGTTTCTCCGGGAGGCGTTCACAGGCTGTCTGCAGTCATCTTGCATTATTAAACAAGTAAGAATTCACGGCTGCCGACAGCACTGTCTGCAGTGTGAACCTTTTCCAGTGTTGTTGCTGTCCTAATCTGCTGCTCAATTTACACTTACTGCACTGCATCTGTATTAATGCCCTCTAAGATTATTGCATGCAACTTTTTGTTAAAGCAACCTGTGAAATAGAGACCCATTTCTCTGTCTTATGTTCCCCAGGGAATAACTTTGTTGGCTCATGTTTCCCACCCTGGGACCCGAGCCAGTGGTGAGGATTCAGTGTGTGTGGTAGGGATACTGAAAAGCTAAATCTTAGGTTGTAATGACTTGACTCATTAAATTGTTGACAGTTAATTGGCTCAAACCAACACATATAGGGAAGATCCCTTACAGCTGTAAGCGAACTGTGATGATCATGCAAGCCTTGCTATGGATACCTAAAGAGAAAGGGGAGCCTGCTTGGATGGTCCAGGAATAGAACGAATCTATGATCTCTCAATTTGTTTTCATTTCTTTTCAGGCTGCTTTAGTGAAGTTGTTCAGCAAAGTCAACCCAAGCTTGCATTGACTACCTGCCCCAGGTTAATTATCAGCTTTCCCTCAGCTGGTTGGAAGAGAAATGATCCTTAACACAAATTCTTTAGGCCTAAATGTATCGTGGCCAGAATGCCTTGGCAGAGCGCCATCGTGTTTGCACTTAAAGAATGGGAGGGAACGAAAGAAAGGAACGCAGGGCTGGCCTGGTCGAACAAGTATGTGTATCAGGAGAAGGCTTGGCATTCTTGTATTCTTTTTTTCCACTGTCATTTTTTCTCAGCAGCTTTTGGCATACATTACATTTTAATACTATAAGTAAGAGGGAGAGATTGACAGCTACATCTCAGATGGATTCCTGGAAGGCTGGTTGGCATTTCTGTGCCATTGGTTAAACTATGACCTCACTAATTATCCTCACAACAAAAATGTGGGGTTTAGCATCGTTAAAAAGACATTTGCTCTTTCTTCTGGGCTTCAACGTAGATGTTATTCCTAATCCTTTAGAGTCTACAGCTGTATGTGATATACACATCTCTGCAAATTTCTTTTCCATGCAAGTAAGTCCTGCCATTTGACTAGTGAGTTTAAAGAATTCTATGCGTCACACCTTGAGTAATTCATCCTTATTCTCGCTATATAGAAAAGGGACATTTGTGAGGTTTTATTTGCAGTCCCACAAGTGGATAGTGCAAAGAGATGAGTAAAAATTCATGCCTAGGAAGAAACAGGCTAATCTGCTTTAGAGATGAAACAGTTCATTCATTCGTTTTTATACGTTTATTAGAGGAGGAAGGGAGAATAATGTCAAATGTTCAGATAACAAGTAATTGCCTAAAGATTTAGCCATGTGCCTGTCAAAATTTATTACCTAGTCACCACAGTGAGAAGTCATGCTTGCCATTATTCCTTTTTTCTTTTTCCTCAGTTTGAGCTGCAAGCTCCCTAAAGAGTAATCTCTTATCCGTGGTTTCTGCTCAGGCTACAGCTGAATGTTAAAATTCCTACCTTTACCTTGCTCTGTGGACTTGGGCTAGAAGTCTTTCGCCTGACATCATTCTCCGTGTTACAGCATTAGAATGTTCTGACTTGCATTTCGTGCCACTGTCAGAAACAACAGATTGGTCCTTCCAGTCGCAACTCTTCTGCAGTGCTGAGATTTCAGTGTTTGCTCTGACTCGGTGATTACATTTTATAATTACTTCAGGCTTGCACCCCATGCTGTACTGGGACCCTGTCACACTATTCCCTTTTGTGTTACAGAAATAGAAAGCAGGTGTTGAAATAATAAGTGCTCGGTGTCAGGTTTTATCAACCCAAGAGATTATCTTGGTTTGTGCAATCCCTCAGGTGAATCCTGCTGAAGACTAGATATTAGGAAGAGATTTTTTTACAGCAAGACTAGTCAGCTCCTGGAATAGGCTGCCCAGGGAGGGGGTTGAATCCCTGTCACTGGATGTATTTAAAGTGTGTTTAGACGTGGTGTTGGGGGTGAACTTTGCAGAGTAGGGTTGACAGTTGGACTTGATGATCCCAAGGTTTGGGAGTGTGGAGGGGCTCAGCTCCTGGCTGCAGCAAGGGCTCCACACCCCATCTCCTTCTCTCTCCCTTCTCCCTTCTCCCCCTTCTCCCTTCTCCCTTCTCCCTTCTCCCTTCTCCCTTCTCCCTTCTCCCTTCCTCTCCCCGCTGCAGTTCTCTCTCGCTGCCCCTGGGTGGCTTCCCCAGCTCGGGGAGTCTCCTCCTTCCTCCTCCTCCCCACCTCCCTCCTTTTATTCCAGCAGCCAGGCAGCTAATTAACTGCCCAGCCCGGCCTTTCGGTGCATAATCTTTAGGTCCCGAGTCGGGAGGCAGAGCCGGAGCTGCTCCATGCAGCATGAGCAGCAGGCTGGGCTCCTGGCGCCGGGAGCTGAGCCCTGCTCCGCTTCCCCGCCTCGGGGCAGCCCCGGCAGCGGCATGAGAGGGGCTCCGGGGGCCTAGAGCAGCCGGGGAGAAGGCACCGAAGATGGGCAACCAGCCTGGGAGAGCCGAGGAGCACGACCAAGGTGTGTAGGGAGCGGGCGAGCTGCAGGGGTTGTGGTTCGGGGGGTTTAACGCCGTATCCCACACCAGCTGGAGCTCCCGGTGCGGGATCCTGGTTGTCAGAGCTCCCGGGGATGGCTTCGAGCCTGCTCCGACAATGATTAACGTTTACCTGGGGCTTCGTGAGTGGTGTTTGTCACAGCTCCGTACCTGGGATCGCAGCACCGCCCGTAGCGAAGCTCTCCTGGCAGAAATCCTCGGCTGGCTGGAGCAGGATGCCCACCAGGGAGGGACCTCGTTGCCTGACAGATCCTATTTTCCGTAGCCCGCATGATGCGGCTAAAAAGTTCCCAAGCTTACCTGGCTGATGTTGTACGTCCAACTTGCCAAGATCCGCAGCTTGGCTGCCTTCGCCTTCACCCCCATTGTTCGTGGCCCGGAGGCCTGAAATTTTTCCAGGCCTTCGAATTTAAAATGATGCCTTTTGTGGAAGGTCTCCCCACCATTGTGCTGGCAGAAGTGTAGTGCTTTGCATGTTAATCAGGAGCAGATTTCATAGAAAGCCGTGAGCCGCTATCAGGTATATCCAATTCCCGTGTGCCAAGTGTCTGTAGCAAGGCTGGGCATTCGTCCCTGATGCCGTAGTACTGGTTTGGTTGCCTTTTGATTTATTTCGCTTGTTTCTGGATGAGGAAAAAAAACCCAACCCAGCAGGCTCACTGATTGCTGCCTATCGCTTCGTTTCTGTTCGATCTTAGCAGCCTCTACCGTGCAGAAAATGGGAATCGGTTGTATTTCCCGACACTCTGTTTTCCTACCGTTGCCATGGGAATTTCATTCACAAAAAATTCCATTTAAGTTGTGAGTGCTCCATCAGGGTTTCTTTATAACTTCGGATTTAGGTACGTAGGTGTTGTTTTAAAAGCCGATAGGTGTATACCTGATCTCCAGCATTGCGGGGGGGGGGAAAAAGCAAGAGGCAGACAATGCTGCATTGCTGCTCTAGGGTCTCGCACAATAGATCCGCCAGCGAGTGCTGGAACAGCAGTTAGGTGTAGTGGAGAACTCTCTAGCAGTATGTTAATCAGCAGGCTAATGAAGAACACAAAAGCTGCCAGTATCCAGTCACCAGAAGAAATGCTGCCCTAAGGGAAAGTTAAAGTTTAAGCTGGAAAATATGGCTGCCTATAGCCCCAGCCCCTGGAGTCGACAGTGCGCTGGCCACTGCCAGAGACAGAAATTCTGCTGGAACTAAACGTGTTGCTGTCATTTGAGGAGGGATGGTATTGATAATAAACTAAGGGAGAGATGGCTAATGGCGTGGGGAGGTACCCTGCGAACTTATGATCTGTCGGAGAAAACCAATTCTGATTTTGCAGGGCCGGTGGTGGGATTTGAACAGCTTATTACTATTAACATCGATGATAAATGAGCTGCAGACCCCCTGTGGGTTTTGAAAATCGCTTTCATCCCTTGTTTTCTCTTGTCCTGTTATTTATTTTATTTTATTTTTTATTGAAGGGGAAAGACTTGTGCTTCTGTTGCACCTAAACCATTTAAAAACTATTCTCAGTTTTTAAGTACAGGCTTTATGAAGTCTTAATATGTCCTCGCTGTTGGTAAAGTATGAATACGAGTGAAAAACGAGGAGCATTTTCTATTGAACTACATGCTCAAAACTCTGTCTAATCATGAAAAAAGTTTCAGGAACGTTCCTGCTGACAAAATAAATTCTGACAATATATTCCTGCGTGAGAGCTCTGGCTTTGGAGGCCCGAGGATAATGTAAAAACAGCTGAAGCAGGGTTTGTGTTGATTTTTAACAACCAGGATGCAAAATTTCGTTTTCACTTTCCAATGTGATACATGGAAGTGTCTGTGCTGAGCTTTGCTTCTACTTGGATGAACTTAATTCAACTTGCATTCAGCAATGCCTACATCTTGAATAACCGTAGTACTCTAAGCTGGGTCCTTTTGGACAAATAAAACCCAGGAATAGGCCTCTCTAATGATCTAGCTCATGAGCCAACTTCAACTACAGACAATCAAATCTTGACATGTTTCCCCAGCATGATATTCAGGGTTATTCTGTTTATATTTTTCTTTTCAGGAAACTATGGTTCCTCTGTAAGCCTTTCACTCCAAACTTACTTGGAGTACTGGGCTACAGTTCGATGACAAAGATATATTTTAGTTTCAAAGCTAAATAAAATAATGCAGGTCCTAGAAGCAGTGCTTCAGAGGCTGACAGTGCCCCAGTGAGTGATCCTGACCCTGCAGCGAACAATCCAGATTTGGGATGTAAAGATGCAGGTGTGATAACCCTGAGTTCTGGGTGGGCTGCTCAGGGTGGTCAAGGAACAGGAAGGAAATTATTGCCCCCAAGCTGAGCAGTGTGAAGTTAACATGGTAATGGAGGGGAATTGGAAATAAATGTAACTCGCTGAGGAAGGGATTGTGGAGAGATGAAGACAGAGAAAGGGATGACATCCTACACTGCGTCCTTCTTGCAGAGTAATCCACTGTTCGTGTCTAATGAGAGCTTGTAATGTTAGATCCGTAGGCTTTTCCTGACTTTGAGTTTAAAACTTATTTTAAACCGCTTTTGCAATCGCTTCTAAGAACTTTTCTGTTTGGTGATGCGTGACCCAAGTTTGCATCACTTGTTTGCCAAAACTCTGCTGCTTGCAAGCGGTCGCTTTTCCTGCTACACCTGAGTGCTCTGAATATTCATGTTGCTAAAGCACGAGGATGTTTTGGAATGAAAACGCCGATAAAGTAGCACAGAAAAAGATGTAGGACTATAGTGAATATTGCTGCGGTTTGCCAGCAGAGTTAGTTTTCTGCTTTTCAGACTGGCTCCCCTAAGCTAGAGGAACCAGTAGTATTTACAAACAGACCAGAGCACCTGTGAAGCTGCTGGAACATTTCACGGGAGTTGTTTGGGAGAACACAGTGTTACCCAGCGCACCGCATTTGTGGAGAGAAAACCTTTCCAATGTTAGTTTGCCTTGGAAACAGTGAGGCAGCCTGTGTTTGTGAGCAGGAGAGCTTGGATTCTTTGACACCGGTTGACACGGCGATGGTGGGGTTTTGTTTGTCCTCTAAACATCTGCAGGTGATGTGGTGATTAATATCTTCAGGAAGAGATGGAAAAAATGACTCAGTACGTATGAAAACTTTCTTGAAAGAAGCAGTTGAATGGGAAATGTTAACTTCTCTAGTTGGAACAAGGTGCTGGGTGGGGTTATCCAAGGGTTAGACTTTTTTTGGGCCTCTGCGTATTTGTAAAACATGCTTACATGGCTTGGATGAGAATATCAAATGTCAGTGCGTACACTAAGCCAGTATTGATCTGTTTTCTTATGTCTGTTTTGTCCTGGCCTAGGAGTGGCTTCATTTTATGTTTGAGGAAGGGTTTCTTCAGTGTGCGGTGTATAGTTTGTAGAACACCCAGAGACTTTGAAGATAAAGGGTATCATAGGAATATATCATTGCTTGTGATTTCCATTTCTGTTTTTGGGGTTATGTCAGATCTTTT